>JAYJME010002875.1:0-12945 GCA_036873775.1 Costaria costata | reverse complement strand
TATTGGAGCCTGTCCTGTGACCACGGACTTGATTTTGGCGATGAGTTAATGTGAGAACAACAACAACAACAATGACCAATTGAATGTATATTGCAGTCCGATATGCAAGGTAAATCGAATCTCCTCACGTCAAAGCAGCATATATATATATATATACATCATACGAAGTATTGCAGTCCGATAATGCAAGGTAAATCGCCTATCCTCGCGTAAAAAAGCAGCATCCCTTCTATCCACTGCTTTTCTATCGTTCAAAGCCAACAGCAGTTGCCACTTTTCTTTCTCGAAGACTCTCCTCCGTACACCGCCTCCCCCTTCGTAGGAAATCCTACACACGATGATTGTCCCTCATTTTCTCGCATACAGTACGCGACATGTGTGAAGAATTTGGTAGTGAAGAATTTCAGGCTGAGTTTTTTCGAAAAATAAGAACTTACAGCTAAGCATTTGTGCTCAGCGAGGAACGCTACTACTCTAAATCCTACCTGGTAGACAATAGCGTTTAAGAGCCTACGCTCAACGTTGATATCACAATAAGCCGCGAGCCTTAGTCAAAATAGGAGTTTCTTAGCTGCTGTCGCGTACTGTATACATACGATGATACATGGTCCGAAACGGTTGTCACAACATCCATACCGAGCAGCAAGCAGCAACAACAATGTTATCCTAAAACTGCTCCAGGTAGTTGTTTTCACATCAAACAAATAATTAACTCATCGCCGTATTATATACCAGGTAACAGGTATATAGTCTACTTGGTAACCTATGGTGATACTAAAAAGTTGGTGGCCACGCAAGATAGGCTCCAGATGTGGGCCGCCAGTGTTATAAGGCTTAGGGTGGGTAGGTGATCGGTTAATGACCTTTTATCAGTACGAAGTAGCCCAACAGACTACGTAACACGTAACACCTTAACAATATGGCGTCGACGGCAGGACATGAATTTGAGGCCGGGAGTTCGAATCTCACCGTGCCCAAAACAAAAAGCTTTTTTCAAGAAAAAAAGTGGAACTTCCCCATGTCGAACCCGCAAAGAGTACTTCTGGATCCCCCAAAATATAGGAACCGCCTGGTGGTTTTGACACGTCCGCCCGTATATATCCGGCCGACCCGTATACCCCGCCGTTCTAGGGGGGGGGGGTGTTATAAGGCTTAGTTTGGGTAGGTGATCGGTTAACTTTCTACCAGTAGCTCAACAGACTATTAATAATAGTGGCACTCGATCACTCCGTAAATTTTCCATGATTTTGTGTAATTTATTTACTTTTTTGTGGTTTGTGGTTTGACCCTGGAAAAGGGATACTGCAACCGTAGATACGTAGATCCAGTCAGCTCGATCCAGCCAGTAGATTTTTCGCAACGGGTTGGATCAGAGTTTTCCAAGAAAATTCTACTTGCAGTCCCTCTTATTGTATTGACCGAAGATGATTTCTTCTGTCGGTAGGGGAACGCCCAACAAACTTTGTTAATATTATACTTTGTTAAAATAACATTAGTTTTCGTTTATTTTACCCTGATTCCACGCCGACCTGAGATCTCACCCGGGCCTGAGCCCTCCAAGCTGACCCAGTCAGTCAAGTCAGTCAGCCCCCTTGCGTACGTAGTGGTAAGCACTGCATGACACCGCAGCGCTCCCCGCGTACGTACATATGCACCGCCCGGCACGCTAAGCAAAACAAAAAGCAGCCTCTACGAAGGTATCATCTTGTGCAACGTTCTTTTTCGTAGAATAAATATTACCTGTACCTGCAGATAGTCTGCGCATTTTTCGCTCCCTAGGATATGTAACAGCATGCTTCCATCATTATTTCTGTACACGACGACTACTTCGTAGGACAAGGCAGGCCGGAATGTTCCGCACTTTTTCTTGGGGCAGCAAAAGCAAACAAACAACCCATCAAAAAGAAAAAGGCGGGTTCCTCACACCGAAAATTCTGTGGCTTTCCACCCCCTCGTGTCTCCCCAAAGTCCGCATCCCACCTCCTCTCCCCTGGCCGAGCCCGGACATCACGACGCCTCTACAGAACAGTACAAAAAATCACGCGCAAGTGTGGTGGGCTTAAAGCTTCCTTTTTATTTTTGACTCATCCGCAGGAGGATACAAAATAAAAAGTTAAACACGGCTGCCCGCCTGCCTGCCTGTCCTCGACAGGGCAGTTCATAGCTAGCCAAGAAGAATTGTGTCGATCGGCTATAAATAGTAAAACAAAATCAAAATTCCACCACCATCATAAATCCAGCATGGACACATATCATTAGCTGCGAGCGCAGGATATTGTATCAACCGCCCTGGAGGCCGGCAAAGGCCCAGGTTCCAGGATTTGGAAATACGGGAAACGGGTTTTAAGTTATACTCCCACACGCACAACAAAGGTAGCCAGACCGGTTTAACTGCTCGTCCACGCTCATAATAACCAAAACCCACGCGATGTACATACAGGCCCCACGCCGCCTCGGCAGTGGCGGTGACGCGGAGTCAAAGGCCCTTTCGGGACCGGGACCCATGTTTCATGAAACGTTTTTATAGCCGTTTCACCCACGCGTATAGCGACCAAAATGACGACGATGCGAAGTTATCAAACGCTTACCGCACATGACAAGAAATAACCCCCCTCCCCCCAATACGAATTTAAATGCCGACTTTCTCGGCGACCGGTAGAGTGTAAACGACGAGCGACGCGTTTATGAAAAATATCTCGACAACATCATCTTCCGAAGTTAGCCGCCATTTTCGTTGTTTGTGCCCCCCTTAAGGCTGGGTTTCGACGAAACCGGCTCTGAAATTCGCCCGAGGGGGGTGCGGTATACACCGTCATATACGGTAGGAAGAGCGTGCAGCAAGTAGCCACCGTGCGGCGCGCCGCGCGTGTCGTACATCTCCCTGCATACGCTGCCCTTCGGACGTATTGAGTCATGCCCTACCCCAGCAGCCCAGTCTCTGCTTGCATCGTGTGGCCAATTCCGTACGTAATTCTCATTTTTTTCCCGACATAGTTTCCCCCATGAAGCTCCAAAGGGGTTGTTATAATACGTTGCGGATCACTCTCCACCGGGTGGGTGCGTGCGCTGCGTTACGCCAGCTTGTTCAGCTCCAGCTTCTAAAAGAACGACAAAACGAGCCAACATGCTGATCAGGTCCTCGCCAAAGGGTGTGTGTATGGACAACGATCGGGACTCGGATCAGCAGTACGACCAAGAAACGAATTCCATGTTCGGCCCAAGCGCCTGCGGCAACTTCGACGAGCCCTCCTCCGGTACCTGGATACATGGTCAGGGGGGCGGGAGGGGGCGGTTCGAGGGGTTCGTGCTGAACAAAGGTGCGATCAGGCAAAGGCGAAAGTCTATCGGTCAAGACGTATGATATAATACATACGCCGATGATGGGTGTATACCGTATATTAAAGTGCATAACATATACAGTACGCGACATGTGTTAAGAATTTGGGAGTTACGAATTTCAGGCTTGAGTTTTTTCAAAAAGTAAGAATTTACAGCTAAGCATTTGTGCTCAGCGAGGAACGCTACTCTTAAGTCCCACATAATAAATAGCCTTGACGAGCCTACGCTCAAAGCTGAGATCACAATAAGCCGCGAGTCTTAGCCAACATAGGAGTTTCTTAACTGATGTCGCGTACTGTATGTACCCTCGGAATATTTTCAGTGCCGATTGTCTCGACGACCGGAAGAGTTCATACGCCGATCGACGCGTCCATGGAAAATGATCTCGACGACACCTTCCGAAAGCCGCCATTTCCGTTGTTTGTGCCCCGTTGGTTCGGAGGAAATCGACTCTGAAAGTTCACCCCAGGCGGTGTCTTCACACCCTGCCATATGGACGGCAGTACGACGGGGCCGGTCGACCATGTACCAAACTCGAGGCCCGCTGCGCAAAAACAACCGGCATGCACCACATCAAAATTATGCCCGATATGCGCCAAAGGCTCACAAGACACCTCGCGCCACGGCAGAAGAACACCCCTCCTCCATTCCCTCACCCCCACCCCCGTCAATCGCTTCCCCTTGCTTGCGACGCCTATCGTTGTGGTACGAAACGCTCGTTCTTCCTCTAATATCTCATGCCTTCGTAGTTACTCTATAATCGTGTGGGGGCATATATATTTTCCTCGTTGACGTTCCGCGCCGATCACCAGATCACTTCGAAAGCAGACCGACATACCGTATGAATTAACCCGTTTAGAGCCGGAAACGGTTTTTGGGGACAAAAATACTTGGAAATAGTGTGGGATACTTTTTGGGATAGTAAAAGGGTTAAGCCGCAAGATAACACATTCCCTCGGATAAAAAACTCCCAGCCGGTTTTGTCCAAAACAAGGATTAAGGCGGCACACACGAACAGAATGGTCAGAATGGTGGCGACTTTGGACAGATCTCGTCGAGACCTTTCCATAGGCGCATGCATCGCTCGGCGTCTGCACTCTCTCCCCATTGTCGAGAGGAAATCAGCTTGGAAAATTCGTCGGAGGGGGTGGGTGTGCTATCTTGCGTGTTATACGGTACTGGTAGTATACTGGTACAGTATACAGCAGAGATGGTGTCGTTCAAGCTTTGAAGTTGTCCTTCAAGGGGCTATTAATAGGAGCTAGCAGGAAAAATCGCAGATACATTAGGCGACGAGACAATCGTTTTTGTCATATCATCACATCGAAAATCGCACGGCCGCTGTCTACAATATCTATACCTGGTAGCTTCGACGAGATCCTCGATCTTATAGCCGACGCGTCTCTTTAATAATTAAAAATAGAAGTTGCTTCGTGGCCAACACGTACGTAGCACAGTCAAGTCTGTCAAAACATGATTGATACTGTCAAAGCGCGCTCAATCAAGTCCTGTCAAAACGAACGACCCCCCCCTCCACCCCCCCCCCCGTCAAAACGCACTCAAACAAGTCCATCAATACACACTTAATTCAGTCTGTCAACCCACACAATCAACTTCTGCACCAAACAAACTCAGTGTAGTCCATCAAAATATACCCAGTCAACCACCTCAATATTTGTGCGGGCGATACCTCAGTTCATCTAGGGCGCCACAGCCCTACCCCATCCCCTCGATTTTTCCCTCTCCATCGCCGAGCCAAACACCAAAAATTGCGACACCGATGGTCAATGCATGCTCTACAGTGACTCAACAAAGTGCAGCCGGTGCACAGCAGTAGACAGACAGATATCGCCAGGTGACTCGTATTAAGAGTAGGAACGGTGCTCCGTCTCGAAAAGGATGTGTGGTCGAGGGCCAAACGATTAAGGCAAGCGACCAACGAGCACCCCCCCCCCCCCTCCGATCCCTCCCCAACCCGCCCCCAAATGAAAACAGGACGCACCTCCTGAACAAACGCGGACTCCTCCGTCACGTAGGAAAACGACTTTGAGTCCGGCGCCCACGGCGTGAACCCTTGCGCGAACATGTCGAAGTAAGGGATGTACATCTTCAGGAAGAACTGTCGCGGGGTGAACTCTGCCAGCATCTGCACCTTCCTTGTGTCGCAGTCGTAAACCGCCCATTGGAACTACAAAAAAAACACCGAGCATAAACAAAAACAAAACAGAAAACGAGAAGAAAGACGTTAAAAGGAAAATGGTCAAGAAGAAAATGGTTAAGAAGTAACCACCGAAACGAAAACGGACGGAAATAGTAAAAAAGACGGAGTTCCGGGCGACAGGCGGGCGTGCGCACGTTGGCATGGACGAGGGCGCGCGAAGGCAGTAGGGGGCGGGGGGGTACTCATCGTCATGCATGGCCGTAGTTGTATGACCATAGACCCCCGCGGGCGGGTCATGAAACGGACATATATCGCACCAAGCTTGCGACAAATACGAGCAGTCTGATCTCCAACCCCTGGCGCTTGGAATTGGTCATTCGTATGCAATGGCCAAAGAAGAAAAAGTACGCAATCGTAGAGTACGAACGCACGAGAAAAGAAGAACGAGCCTCTCGTACCGCGACGATAGACGAAGTAAGGGAAGCGGTTGACGGAGTGGGGGTGAGGGAGTGGGGGCAGGTGTTCTTCTGCCGTGTGCGTGATACCATGTGCGCTTCTGGCGTACATGGTTCTGATATGGCGCCTGCCGTCTGTTGTTGCGCAGCGGGACTCGAGTAAAACGGCGGCCCGAGATATCACCAGCTATTATAGGTCGGCTTGAACTTCTGTGCTTCATAGCAAGAAACGTGACACGCCGAGCAATAACCTTGGCAGGACTTCGCACAGCTGACTGCACACAAGGTGAGAGCGCCAATAAAACCGGCTTGCGCTAATGTAAAAATAGCTTGCACACACACGAGAGACGAAAAACTGTGGCTACCGACACCCACGCCTCCGCCACATCCAACGCCAAGAACGGGGGAGGATAGACTATACCTTGAGTTCGAAGCCGAGCCTCTTGGAACTCTGCGCCATGGCCACTTCATCCTTGGACATCTGCCACGCGTATCGCAACATGCAACACATTTGCCACAAGCAAAGCGACATGGCGTCGAACGTTAGCCAGACGAACACGCTCACATATCGCGGTGTAGAAATAGGAGGGTACGGCTCAGTTGCATGAATGTGCTATGGCTGAGCTTGCATGCGTCGAGAGCACAGTTGGGGGGTGTCGGAATGCGTGAAGGGGGGTGGTGTGTGCCCACCTCGGTGACGAGGCAGAGCAGCTTCTTCGAGTCCGGGCTGAAGAAGAAGCCCATGATCACGCGGTCGAGCGGGATGTCCACCTGCAAGAGCGGCGCGGAAGGCAGCATGCAGATATAAGGCACGGACTACATACAATGCGAGCGGTCCAATGGACGACGAGAGAACACAAAAGCCGACGCGAAACGTAACAGCAACAGCAGCAACCTTAATGCGAGCAACAATAGCAACAACTCTACAACAACAACAACAACAACAACAACAACAACAACAACAACAACAACAGTAGCAGCAGCAAATATAAAACGCCCACGGAAACATTTGCGCAACACCGCTTCGACAAAGCCGTTCTTATCGAGCATGACCCGGCTGCATCATTCGCAAGGCAACGCTGTACCACAGCCCGCCATCATCCCATTTGATCATCATCCCCCGGAAAAACATGCTATGTTTGGTGGTGCAGCACCCTCCCCGTCCACGAGCCAACCGCCATGCGCAGCGACATCAACACCCAATTATATAGTAAAAGTACCGTATCCCGCTATATCCCATTCGTCCACCCCGGCACAAAAAAACACACCAGGTATGGCGTCAACAGTCTACAGTCAATGTACCGAAACCCGCTTTCATCCCATTCGGCCACCCCAGTCCAAAACATGTCAGGAAACGGCAACACCACCCTATAGAAACTGTCCTAACCCGCTTTCATCACATTCAGCCACCCCCGCGCAAAACATGCCAGGTATGGTGGTGCAGCTTCCCGTCCACTAGCGCGGCAACATCTTACACCTAATTACCCAACACAAACTACAGAATTTTCCTTACAACAGCACTGCGACTGAGAAAGCCTTAACCCTCCTACCCTCTGAACAAATGGTCCCTGGAGGGTAAAACGCTGTAGCTCTCGCTAGGAGCTCGCGGTGGTGGATACTAGTAGGTGTCGTCAACTGTGTGCTTTGCTGGGAAGCAGGAAAGTCCCAACCCAACCCAACCCAACCCAACAAAATTGCTTTGCTGTCATTGGGCGTTGGTGTTCAGCGTGTCCCGTAAAGGTTTTAATTGTTTTTTTTGGGAGGCCCGGTCGGCGGGTGGGACACGCTCGAAAAAAAATCGGGCACGCGAGGCTGGAAACGCCCCTATTTTTTGGCGTTGCCGGAAATTATAAACTTGCCTCGCTCCTAAAACATTGGAAGAAGAAAATATATACGAAACATCACCTGTTCCATCGTGGCTGTGCTGAGCGGGTCTAGCGCCCCCTCCCCTCCCTCCAAAACGCTGATGGTGTAGAAACCCGCCGCCACGTCTTGCTGCATCAGGCACACCCGACGCCCGTCGGGAGATACGCCGAATGTGCTGAAACCCCTCGTCTGACCGGTGCGCGCGCAGGCAGAGGGAGACAAACAGTAAGATATACGCGTGCCATGTTTGTTATGCGCTCATGCGTGTGCGTGCATGATGTTGAAACAAAAAGCGAGAAGACGACCAACTGGCGAACTAAATTATTACCCTGAAAAGCAGGTGAGCCTGGGTCAATGGCTCAAGTCAACTGGCGAATTGATTGTTACGCTCAAGAGCATTGTCAACTGGCGAACAAATTATTACGCTCAAGAGCATTTGAGCCAGGGTCAACGGCTCAAGTCAACCAGCGAACTACTGAAATGTTTACGCTCAAGAGCATTTGAGCCTGGCTCAGTGGCTCAAGTCAACTGGCGAACAAATTATTACCCTCAAGAGCAATTCAGCCTGGGTCAACGGCTCAAGAATTTGAAGACTTTCCGATGTACACAAAGGAGGTCTGGGATTGGACACCGCAGCGGGGGAAGCAGAGACTTGATTCCATTGTAGAAAAATGCATCGACCGCAACAGGCAGGGAGGGGCTGAGGTCGTACTTTTGCTTATTTTCCGGGTGCCGAGTCGCGCACTCAGGTGTAGCGGGCAAAAATTGAAAACCGCGGTCGTATCAACCATCTACCAGTACTTCGTATCATCCCAAATGGAGTATAGCCCGAGCTGCTTGGTGTTCCTATGTGAGGAAAACAAATGACGAGTGTAAATGTAGCACTGGCGGGCCAGTGCTACATTTACACTCGTCATTTGTTTTCTTCACATATTTTCCCCCTTTCAAGACCCCAAATAGTTTTGTTAATAGTAAATCGCGTTTTCGCCGTAGAGCCGTGCTATGATACAGCCTGCGCGTGTTCTTCACATTAAATCGTTCTTCTACTCGTCGACATCCAGCACACCCATCGTCCGTGCTGATTCTTCACCCTAGGAGAAACACGCTCTGTGGTCACAAGCTACGACACAGAGATAATGCACTACAATAATGCATTGTATATATACAACGCACTGTCATGCCAGCGTACTGGGTACGACAGGCACAACACACATTCATACGCCAGCAACCGACATGCATCGAAAGAGAGAACGGCGAAACAAATCAACAGAAAGCGAAAATAAACAATAAAATAAGAACAAAACTACGCAGCACTGATTGGCCAACGTATTTCTGACGGACGGGGCTCCTCCTCACCCGGAAAACTACCCAGGATTATCGTGTATATCGTTATAATAGTGTACCATTCGTTGTGTACCTATATACATATAATACAGGTCACGGGATTGATTATCGGGTTGCACTTTCACACTTGCTTCTAAAAAAAACAAAATGGTTTCACCATAGCAGATGGTTGAATCGTGCGTGTGTGATTTCACGATTGCAGATGGTTGGATCGTGCGCGTGGTATGATACGTACACGATTGAACATGTCTGAATCGTGCGTGTGATTCACGATTGCAGATGGTTGAAACGGTGCGTGTCATTTCACGATTGAAACGATTTAGAGCTCCCCGGGGTGCGTTGTGGCTGACCGTTGTATTGATCGGGCAGCAGCGGGGGCCTGATTCCGACGACAGCGTGAACTTGGGTTTGTGCAAATAATTTGCGCCGTCGAAATTGAACTCCGACAAAACCAGCTGGGTTGTCCGGACTCACGCAGGTCGGAACGAAGAAACGGGTGCGCCGGCTCGGCGTTAAGAAACGAGCGTGTACCGCCCCGGCGTCATGGAGCATGCTACAGAAAGGGCGAAGAGCCGGTACCGTCATTCAGGGTACAGTGGGAGGGTCTTCTGGTTGTGTTTTGTGTTTTGTGTAAGGATTAGTACCTGGATCGTAATTGTATACCAGGTACCTGGTATTTGTTTCGACTAATGTTGCTCGCGGACGAAATATTCAACACCTCGGACAGATCATGATCTAGATCATCCATAGACACTAACCTGCCGTTCTGATATGCTGTGCAGGATCTGTACGTACAGATCCAATCCAGGAAAAATGTACTACAGTAGATCATGCAGATTTTACGGCTCCCACCCGGCAACATGAGATAGATCATACAGATCAGGAACTAGATCTTCCCTGAAAGATCTAGATCACGCAGTGGGAATCGATGATCTGTCCGAGGTGTGAATATTTATATTCACAAGTGCCAGCCGTGCTCTTTTTGGCACTCGTTGGAACGTACGTAGCATTTTTATTACGCTAACAATTACCAGACGATATCGTGCTTGTGACCACAGAGCGTGTTTCTCCTAGGGTGAAGAATCAGCACGGACAATGGGTGCGCTGAATGTCGACGAGTAGAAGAACGATTTAATGTAACGAACACACACAGTACTTGAGGTGGTAGTGCCGAGAGGACATCGCAGGGTTCAGAACAATGTTTGGGCGTCACAAAGGCGACCAATTTGTGTAACAATGCAGCGCCATTATGATGGAAGGATCCCAGTTACAAAGTTAAAGTTAAGAGAGGAGGGCGGAGCGATTGCTGTGGGGAGGGGAAAATCTGCTGAAACGTCACCTATTAATAATGCTACCAAGCGAAGGGCTACAATTTTGGTTGGCAATCATAGCGTTCTAACGCTTCAAATACAACTCCAGCAATTCGACGCGAGTCGACGAGAGAAGAAAATGCTGAACTCATCTCGCGATAAAAATATAATGCAAGGCACGCACCGTAGTGGGGGGGGGGGGAGGAGAACCTGCTTTGTGACCCCGGATCGGAGTTACTACTAGGAGGGAGCTGGAGCAGAAGGACGAAGACAGTAGATGGGGTGGAAAACAAAACAAAACAAAAAGTTGAATGGGGTGCGGGCGAACTGTGACAGCACTCGGACGAATGGCGGTACTCGTATCGTTGTCGGGAAAACATCTTGCTCAACTTTCGCTTCACTCGCCCCACAATGGGTGCGCGTCAAGAACGCCTGTATACATAGAGTAGCCGACGGGGGTAGAGTGTCACAGAGAGCAAGGCAGAGAGAAGGGAGGGGGAGGATATTTAAGATAGCAAAATACAAAATATCACCGGTACCAGGTACCAGGAAATCTTATGCTGCTAGCATGTGCGGAACAATGGCAGTGATGAGCGAGTTTCTCGCAAGTTTGCCGCAACATACACCCAAGCATATATTATGTAATAATAATAGTGGTCTCTCCGGGTGGTTATCCCCCTCGTACTTGATCCCCAAGGGATCTGGTCGGGTCGGCATACTATGCTGCCAAGCGGCAGCAGAGTTCTTTTGACAACAAGACGCATATTTTTATGGGGTGGGTGGCTGAAGCTTTACTTTTACACATCCACCAGAGGATAAACAAAACAAAAATAAAATAAAAAACAAGTCAAAGTCTACACAGCGGTCAAGAGTACTGTCATGAAGACTCCACGACCTGGATTTTGCCTGTCAGTTGATAAATTGGTGTGTGGTTGTCGTGATACATGAGAACGGGCCTTCGGTTGAATATGATATACACTTGAATCCACAACAATATTAGCCCGAGTATGTAAATACACTAGTGCGGTAATTTATCATATACCGAATTCAGAGTCCAAGCAGGTATTATCTTTCCACCCAGAGTGGTAAATAGCATCAACCATAATTATTTGAGGTGGCAACACCATACTTTGTGAATGACTGGTATTGGGGGAGTGCGAACAACCAAGTGTAACGAGTGGTGTACGCGTAACTCGTAAAATTAGGGCAATTGCGGCGGCCAGTTAAATACTGAAGGTCTGGGGTTGGGTCATGGAGCAAGCAGCACTGCAGCTTACTTTAGGGCGCCCGCTGGTGTCCTTTACACGGAGCCCAGGTCAAACGAGCGGCGGTACCTCTAAGCGGACGTGAAATTAAGTTAAAACGCGACAGTCGTTGACTTACCGCTACCGCCGGGCCTTCGCCGCGTGCACGCCACGGTACACTAAAGATATACCAGGTAGAAACTTTGGGGGAGACCACCGAACCCAGCGTAGTAGGCAATGAAAAGTACAAGATAACAACGATGTATGGGTAGGCCAACCGACCGGGGAAGGAGGCCTCATCTAATCCAATACATAAATTAAATGAATGGCGTAAGGCGCAGAAGCCCACTACAGTAAAATCGGGATCGACGAAATTGGAGGCAGCGGATGCAAGCAGGTGGCTCCATGAGTTGGAACCTTGATTGTCTTGGAGTTTGAGTGCCCCCCCGATCATTGTGCATTTTTCTTACCAACCCAAAGCCAGAAAACAGACGTTATGGGAGAAGTACCGACCATCCCACCCACCGGGGTTCGACCACCCATGTCTGTACAGCTGGACCGATCGTAAGCTAGGGAGGGGTGATACAACGTACCAGGGTGCAGAGTACTGACAGGTACAACACCGTAGAAGAAAATGGCCGCGGCAGGTGTGTCGTACCAGCGAGCTCTCCCTCCGCACCTCACAAGACACGATACCCCAACCAACTATAAAACAAAAAAGAAACAACACGTCAAACTTACACTCAAGCCATAAATAATCAACCAGTGACGCTGCGTGCGACGATGAACATGGGGGCCCGAACAATGCGCGCACGAATACAATCAAACACGCGCACGCGAACGCGACCCACCGGGCACAGTCGCTTAATGATCAACAATTAATGCTGCATACGACGACGAACATGTGCCCGAACATTGGGGGCTGGCACGAATACAGACAAAACACGCGCATATGCACGCGCACGCCACCCACCGGGCACACTAAATAATGAACAAGCACTGCTGGATACGACGCCCAAGAGGAACAAACATGGGCACGCTCGAAAACAGACAAACACGCGCACACGCAGGCGCACGCGCACGCAACCCACCGGGCACAGTCGCTTCTTGGCAGACCCGTCCACCCTTGCCGAGACGAGATGCTGCCCTTCGTCGCCACTGCCGACCTCTACCAGGATGGCCGCGTCCTCCCCCCCCTCGCAGTGGGTGCTGGGGGCCATGAACAG
>JAYJME010002874.1:0-12945 GCA_036873775.1 Costaria costata | reverse complement strand
GCCCCGCCCCAAAAAGGGTTGCGTGTTCAAACCGGTCAAATGACAAAGGCAAGCAAAAAATGGGTACCCCCCCCCTCCCCCCCCCCCCCTCCGCCTGCCTGGTTGGTGAAACCCCTACCGCAGCAGACCTCAGTTACATTAAAAACAAATGACCAATCACAGCATCGGCCCGTTACCTGCCTGGAAGAATCCAATGTTTGGTGTCCGCAGTCCGCAGCACTTCGTACAAACGAAAGAAGTCGTACGACACGGGCCCAGCACGGGTCCTAGACCCGTACTGCTGCGCGCCCACACTAGTTACTCCCAAAAGATGTGGCTCATAACACATCAGACTTGATCCATTTTTTTCCACTTCTTACGTCTGGGTCATACAAAGAGTTGACCCTAGTCACCTAAAACCACTATAGCCAAAACGGTGAGCCTCCTTAGACTAGTCGCTCCTTTCATGACCCACGCGCCCCAGTGCTTGAACCACCTGTGAGACACAACAAGGAAACAGCAGTGCAGGGGATATATCAAAACACGCAGCGCGTGCGAGCCCATATATCGGGGGGCGGGGGGGGGGGGTTACTCAATGCCATGCATTACAGTAGTCGTATGACCATAGACCCTCGCATCCCTCCAACGTCATGGGTGGGCACGGGTTGGGTGTGTGTGGGGTGTGTGTACTCAATTCGTGCGTGGCCGTAGTCGTGCGAAGTATGACTATAGACCCTCGCATCCCTATATGCAATGCCGGGACGGAGCACGTCGGGTTTTCACCAACCAGGCAGACACTAAGCGCAAAGCGCCGTGAGGTTCGGCGGGTCGCATGAAGGGTGAACTGCATCTTGTGCCTACTTTCTTGCTTACGGATGACAGCGACCAATGCGTGGATTTATTTTCTGGTGTGGCCACGTCCCGAGACAGCAACGGGTACACTATGCAACTGCCTTGTGGGTGCGTTGCCATATACCAGTACCTGGCATATACCTGGTATACACTACGCTGCGAGCATCCCCCTTGTGCGGAGTTAAGGCTATCCACCCCGCATGAGAGTACCTAACTCGTCGACAACCATCCATGCGTGACCGCCAAAAAAACAAAAAAAGGTATATACCCTGTTT
The DNA here is from genome assembly GCA_036873775.1 of Costaria costata. Classification (NCBI taxonomy): domain Eukaryota; class Phaeophyceae; order Laminariales; family Agaraceae; genus Costaria; species Costaria costata. Next base: position 11,839 of record JAYJME010002874.1, on the reverse strand, counting down.
GTCTACGTAGCGCAAGCAGTGTTTGGCGAGTTTTCTTTGTGCCGGGGGAAGGGCAAAGCTAACGAAAACGAAGGCGCCAACACTAGGCCAATTAGGGCCGTTCTTACCCAAGGACTGTTTGTCGTAAAATTTCTATGTTTTCCATGTATTTTTGTTTCGCGCAATTTTAACATACTTCCAAAATTTCCAAAAAACAAATCCAAATTGGAACGCTACGTAAGCGTTTGTGATTATTTGACTTCTGAAAAAAAATCAAAAAAAATACAACAGAACGCCTCCATATTTTGATATGTACAAAATCCCACAAATCCCTAAAAATTTGAAAATTTGGGTAGGGGAAAATATGCTCCGATACGAACGACCCTTATAATATACTTCGTATGATACTAGCCCCTTTGGGACTTGAAGGGAAACATTGACATTGCCGACAAGATAAAATGGCATCTATAGCATCCGCTACACTAAGCAGCTCGGGCTCTGGCCTACCCGGGGATATATCATACCACACCTGAAATGTTTCGAAATCTCACGGGCGGGATCGGGTCGGGTGTCGGGTCCAGGACGCGTGCTACGATAATAGGGGTGTATACGTAGCACTTTTTGGCTAGAAAATTTTCTGAACGACCGAGCTCCTTAACCAAAAATCGTCGGGATTCCATTCTTGTTTTGCTCAATAATTCGTTGTGTACATATAGGCCATGGGATGGTTCCTCGGGTTAAGCAGCTCACAATATTTATGACAATGCCTTCCTGGTCTGTGAAAACCCGACGTGCTCCGTCCCGGCTTTGTAGTGGACGCGTCGTACGATAGAGCTAGCTGGCACTTTTTCGCTTTTTTTTTATTCTGAACGACGGAGCTCCTTAACCTTAACCCCTTTAGAGCCGGAAACGGTTTTTGGGGGGACGAAACTACTTGGAAAAAGTGTGGGATACTTCTGGGGGTAGTCTAAGGGTCATCCCAAGATCGTCGGGATTTCCAATGTTTTTCTTGATTTGTTTCCTGACCCAGCAGCCCGAGCTGCTTCGTCCATATACCAAACGCGACTGTGTGCTATAAGAAACGCGCATTGCACGGCAATGCTCCGACTGCTGCGCGCATACCCATTCGATCGGTAATTCAGTACTTCTCGGAAGGGTTAACAGACTTTTCCTCGGCATCACAACAAGCTATGGTATAATTGTTTTATTTCAGGGAGGTACGTACGACAACGGAGCATAACGGGAACACAAATTAGCGTAGCATCGTCCCCTGCACGGAAACACCTTCACATATCTTGGAAACCCACTCAAAAAGCAAAAAGCCTGGCGCATATCACGACAGAGAAGTGAGCGCAAAAACCCGTTCCCACCTTTCCCAGACACGCCTCCATAATTCGGCCGGTGTGGAATTCCCACCCTCGTTGATGCCGGTGCCCTCGAATAGATATTCCCGTCTCGCCATAGTAGGCGCTGCGATGTACGTATAGCACGGCAGAAGGTACGTAAGGGGCGTAAGGGACACAACATGGACAAGGTATAAAACGGAGGCAAGGGACAGAAGGGACATAGGGGCTGGGGGCGGGAGCATGACATAAGGTACATCGGGGGTATAACGTACATAAGGTACAACATCAGGCACATAAGGTCCTCCGGTACGGTAAATAAGGGACAAAAGGTACAAAACGGGCATGAGGTACGGAAGGTACGTAAGGTACAAAAGGTACATATAAGGTACATAAGGCACGTAAGGTACATATCGGACACCGGGTAAATAAGGTACACAACAGGCATAAGGTACTTAAGGTACGTAAGAGACACAACGTGGATAAGGTACAAAACGGAGGCAAGGGGCACAAGGGACACAGGGACGGGGGGTGGGACAATGACATAAGGTACACCCGGGGCATAACGTACATGGGGTACATCAGGCACATAGGGGCCCTAAGGTACGGTAAATAAGGGACAAAAGGTACAAAACGGGCACAAGGTACGGAAGGTACGTAAGGCACGTGAGGTACATAAGGTATATATCGGGCATAGGGTAAATAAGCTACTCAACAGACGTAAGGTACGTAAGACACACAAGTTACAAAACGGATATAACGGGGGCAGGGGACAGAATGGACACACTCGTAGGGGGAGGGGGTGGAAGCATGACATAACGTACATCGGAGGAATAACATACATAAGGCACATTCCTGGTAAAGCACATCAGGGACCTAAGGTACGGTACCTAAGGGCCAGTCTTGGCGAGGAACTTTAAACTTTGGAATTGAACTGAATTTGTCGAATTGAATTCAAATTCGTGAAAAATACATTCCTCGATAGGACCCAAATTCGTATTTTTCAATTTTTTCAATTAAATTCGACAAATTCAATTAAATTCCAAAGTTTGAAGTTCCTCGTTAAGTCTCGCCCTTAGGGACAAAAGGTCCAAAACGGGCATAAGGTACAGAAGGTGCGTAAGGTATATAAGGTACGTAAGGTACATATCGGGCATAGGGTACACAACGGACATATGGTGCGTCAGGGACAAAAGATACGGTACATCAGGGATATAAGGTACATAACAGACAAAGGGTACGTAAGGGACACAAGGTACAATACGGAAACAAGGGACATCAGGGACACATAAGGTACGTAAGGGGCCTAACGCACGGTATACAAGGGACAAAAGGGACATACCAGACATAAGGTGTGTAAGGGACATATAAGGCACAACACGGACACAAGGCACAACAAGGACAAAAGCTGCATGAGGAGCATAAGGTACAAGAGGGGCCTAAGGGGTGGTACACTAGCGACAAAAAGGTACACAGCAAACATAAGGTACAAAAGGTACATGAGGAGCATAAGGTACAACATATAGACAGCTCCTTAATTGAAGCGCCGCACAAAAATAATGGAACAACACCAGCATCAGTATCAATAAATAACTACTAATAACCACTCAAGTCAGCCAACTCACAAAAAACATGGAAAAACACCCCTACCGTATTATACAATGCGTCAGTATCAAGTAATAACTACTAATAACCACTCAAGTCAGCCGACTCACAGTCCTATGTATAAAGCCCTTACCGCAGAAAGTGCCCGGCCATTTCCGTGATACCGAAGATAACCCCCACCGTGATGGCCAGCACCTTCAGCCCCGACGGGGAGCGGCAGGTCTTGGTTTCCTCGTCCAGAGACTTGACAACATCAAGAACCAACAAATAAAGGCAAACAAAAAACACATTTAAAAAAAAAAACAAGAACGTTAACGTTCACAAACAAAAGAGGATAAATGAGGGAAACAAAAAACAGTAAAAAGAACAAAAAATACGATACAAAAATACAAAAATACAAAATTACAAAAATATATTGTCAACGTTAACGAACAAGGCAGAATACATGAGGGCGACAGACAACATGGAACAACAACAAACTCACAAACAAAAACTAAAAACTAAAAAAAAAGCAAAAAAGCAAAAACCTAAAACATGCGAACTCGCGAGGAAACCCACCGAGAATAGGTCGGCGGAGCAGAGCGGGTCGTCGCAGCACAATCACAAACAAAAACAAAAACAAAAGCGAAACCCTAAAACATGCGAAATCATGAGGAAACCCACCGAGAATACGTAGGCGGAGCAGAGCGGGTCGTCGCAGTCGTTCTTGGACTCTTGAAACGCCTGCATTCCAACGCACTCCTCTGCCGCCTTGCAGCTCTGCCGTGCGTGCAGGGGGGGCGGGGACGGTTAGGGATTAGGCATCACGATATGGAGGCGACAACTGAGGGGGGATTCAATTTCTATGAAAGGACAGCCTCCCTCCCTCCCTCCCTCCCTCCCGTTCATCCAATAAAACGGGACAATGTCCAAATCCACCCCCGCTCCCGCAGCCCAGGCGAGGACAAGACTCGGCAACACACCCACCCGGGGATGAAACCACTGCATCCCCTGTCGCTCTAAAAGGAGGCATTTAGCAGTAGCACTGCCGAGTTGCTATCATACGTGTGGGCGATGCTCTATGATAATGAGGCCGTTTTTTTTGCCTACAGGCAAAACAAAAAAAGTCTTCGTTGCGGGGTGCGTACAGGTTTGGACTATTTTATTATAACTGGGGACCATAGTAAATAGGTCCAAATATTGTTAGCAAAAACAGGGAAATATATAGGTTTTGGTGTCTACAGTAGGTTCTATTGTGTCTACAGTAGGTCCTATTAACTATGGACAAAAATTGTTAGCGAAAATAGGAAAATATATAGGCTATGGTGTCTACAGTAGGTCTTATTTATTAACTATGGACCAAATATTGTTCGCAAAAATAGGGAAATATGTAGGCTTTGGTGTCTAAAGTAGGTTTTATCGTGTCTGCAGTAGGTCCTATTAACTATGGTCCCCCGTAATAGTTAGTTTGTACGTGTATCTGCCTTCCTGCTGTGTACTGTCTGTTTGTAGCAATCGTGATCTTGCGTTACCACTGATTGCGAGAGCTGCACGCGGCCAATTTCCACAAACCTGTCGCCTACAGGAGCGGGCGGGCTTGGGCTAAAGGGTGGGACTTGTTCACGTCGCAAGCCGGCACAAACTCCTCGAATCCCCTGCCGCGCTTAAGGCGGCAGTATCTTCAAGAGTCACACACGAGGGGATGAAACCACCGTGTCCCCTCCCGCTCTCGAGGAGGCATCATCTATAAGAATCACACAAGAGGGGGATGAACTCACCGCATCCCCTGCCGCTCTCGCGAGGAGGCATCATCTACAAGAATCACACAAGAGGGGATGAACTCACCGCATCCCCTGCCGCTCTCAAGGAGGCATTATCCCCCTTTTGGGCCAGTCCCACCCTCTTGAGCTCGGTATCGACGACCGTGTAGAGCGACCGTAACGGCAGCTTTCCGAGTGATATGACAGGCTGACTCGATGGGCGATGAAACGGTGCCGTTGCCTGAAAATGACACGGGGAGGAGGCGGACGGGGGGAGGGTAGGCTCATGATGCGTCGTGTGCGCGGTCATCGAGCGCGCAGTTACGCCTTTCACCCAACAAAAACCTTGGACTGCCGTCGAGTAGGTGTCAAAGACACACCAATGGTATGTTTACAGATCGTAGGCCAGCTCAGAGCGTGGCAAACCACTCGTATAGAACAGGAATTAAACAGAAAAACATGGAAATGGGGAGCTTATTTGGGGGCAGACATTTTACTATTTCCGTGTCTGATGCGTTGCATACGGAGAACGCAAAAAAGCAAGCCACTAATGAATGTAATCTACAACCGAATCGGCAACTTGGCCGTCGAATACGAGTCCTCCAAAGGATGAAAAAGTGTTCTTGGATTGCCGAGAAGTCCTGTTTTGTTCCCGTCGAATTGTTCGTCCTAACTAAAAATGGTCAAGGCGGGCACGATTGGGTATGATACTGTCGGAACATCTGTCTTCGCTTTCATACAATCGGTACACGGCAGCGACAGAAGAAGCACTTACACATCAAAAGTGAACGTTACGCGGTGCTCTTGTCTCTTGTGTGGTGCAGTGTGTTAAGGCACACGCCTTTGCCGTCGTATCGTAACCCGGCAAGAGTGTATCGGACAACGTCTGGTCTGCGAGTGGGTGATGGAGCTCAACTGCCTAGAACACTACAGGGAGGGGCGTTTCGATGGTGCCCGTTCCGACGCGATCTTCCTGAAAAACACTGCAGTTAGTTGAGACTCATCATGCAATGGCAGGGTAGAGCGCCTACCAGGCACTACATACAGGCTTCGAGGCCCCTCGTTTGACGAGCTCTGTATATCACCCAAAACCCGTATTTAGACAAACTTAGTAGCACGCGTACCCCGAAGGGCGAGAGGGTTTCCATACCCGAGACGTTTTCCGAAAAACCTAGTGAAGTACGAACCGGATAATAGTATTACGGGGTACCTTAATAGGGGTCCTAGGACCAAATCCTAGTGTTGAATGGTAAGAATAGGGGAATATAAATATGTTTTAATGTTATTTTGTGTCTATGGGAGGACCTGACTTCTATGACACGCCCCCCCCCCCCAAATAGCGCCTCGCCTAAGGAGCCCCGTAAGTCACAGGCCCAGTTCGAAAGCATGCCCTATGGTAGCGCGCGTCATGTCGTGTGCTCACCTGCATCAGGTCCAGGGCTATGCCCTTGTAGTCGGTGACTTTCGTCTCTCGCCCGGTTATGACGGCGAAAGGAGTGGAGGCCTCTTCGGCGACCACCTGCGCCAGGAGCCCACGAGTTAGGTTGTCGCCAGTCAAGGGCACAAACACGTCGAGCGCTTTTAGGGGAGGGAGGTTGCCGACGCTGTGTAGTACGGCGAACTACCCGCAAATCGTCTCCTAAAAAACAGTTAATGTGTAGATACTGCTACTATACTAGTAATAATAAGAATAATCATAATAATAATAATAAAAATAAGAGTAATAACAACAACAACAACAACAACAACAACAACAACAACAACAACAACAACAACAACAACAACAACACAGTAATGATAATAACAATAATACACTTAATTAATTCACACTATATGATATCCTAATTAAGTAATTACATATTTGCACCGACCCCACCCCATCCAGATGCTATTGAATGTCACTGAAAAGCTGCTCAACGACAAGAAACATGGAGTACTCATCATGTCGTCATGTTGCGAGTGCAAAGGATAAGGATTTGGTGACGGTCAGCCTTCTGACGAAACAATACAGCAGTAGTTAACCGACCGAGCAATCGCTAGATCGCCCCGCGTAACGACCCACAAGTGAAGCCACACGCATATGCCTGGTACCTGGTACATATTATATTATTTGTACACCTGATAAAAGCCATATCATACCATATGTACATACACCAACCAACCGTTTTGTACATACCATACCATACCAGGTATGACATATGATATGTACATATGTACATACACCAACCAACCAACCAACCAACCTTGAAGTGCACGCCTTTCAAGAGCGGCCTGTCGAACGGATACGTCGCCCCTCCCGCCGGGTACGTTTGGCCCTTTTGGAACGAGCTGATTTTCTGCCGGGCGGAGGGAGGTCAATGATACAACAAACAGCAGTCGGTGTGGAGAATCGTACGTAAAACAGCTATCATAAGCATGTTATGTGGGTGAATTGTACACCTTCTAGATAAACTATCAATACTAGTGATCCCTCTATACGAGTGGTACCGGTATGTGCCAGCCGGAAGTACCGGCACTAATTATAGCGGCCACCATCTCTACTCTGCATATTGCCATTACTACTGGTTGTTCCTCTCTGTGCCAAGCGATTTCACAGGCACTACTGCAGCGCTCAACCGGCACTATAGAGGGGATATAAGCGATTTCACAGGCCACTGTAATGCCAGGTAATATATGAGCCAGCCGGAAATACCGGCACTAAATTATAGCGGCAATAAACCGGCACTGTTCCGCATACTGCCACTGCTGGCTGTTGCCATCTGTACCAAGCAATTTCATGGGCACATCGTATCGGGCAGCCGGCAACTACTCAACCGGCACTGTAGAGGGATAACCACACCATTCTAGAGAAAAACGTAAAGCGTGACGGTAGTGGGTATCGTATCGGAGGTCAGATTGGTTCTACGGTTGGGGTTGGACTTTCGAGCCCAAAACATTGGTCAACCATTGTAAGGAGATATCCAACCATTGCAATGGTATATCCAACCATTTTAAGGAGGCGTACAACCATTCTAAGGAGATATCCATCCATTGTAGGGAGATATGTAAACAATGTAAGGTTCCGTACAACCATGAAGTTCCGTTTAACCTTTGTAAGGAGCTATGCAACCATTGTAATGATATATTCAACCATTTCAAGGGCACATCCAACCATTGTAAGTAGTTATGCAACTACGTATTGTAAGGATATATCCAACCATTGTAAGGATATATGTTAACAATGCAAGGTTCCATCCAACCATTGTAAGGAGCTACGCAACCATTGTAAGTAGATATCCAACTGTTGTAAGCAAATATCCAACCATTGTAATAAGCTCTCTAGCCACTGTAAGGAGCCGGTTGGATGGAGTTATGCAACTATGGTAATGATATATCCAACCATTGTAAGGATATATCTAAACAATGCAAGGTTCCATACACAACCATTGTAAGGGGCTACGTAATCATTGCGATTAGATATCCAACTGTTGTAAGTAGATATTTAACCATTGTAACAAGCTCTCTAGCCACCGTAAGGAGCCACCCAACCATTGTAAGGAGACATCCAACCTATTTGGATCTGATGTTGTGTTTTTGAAAGCATATACAGCTCCGCTGCATACGTAAGTCCACGGCCAACAAGTATCGATCTCAACTTACAATCCGATCGAACATCAGTTTCCGGGAGAGATATAGGGCTTCTCAAGTAAACACCCCGAAAGTGTTTCGGTGCTTCGGTGTTTAGGTGCACCTCTGCCATAACCCGGTGTCCTCAATAAACGCAACAGGTCTCCCCTCGCTCGGCCATGAACGAAGGATCACACCCCAGAGAAAACTCTGGCGATACACTCCGATAGCAGGCGAAGATTTCAACCTTGAGAACAAAGCTTTTTAGAGGACTAATTTGTTTGGGTGTGATCGTGTTGCCGATGTTTTCTCGGTGTCTAATCGAACTAGCGAGCGCACTTCGCGCCCCCAATAATCCATTGTCGGTCGACTCAGACAAACCAACCGGCTCAGCGGGGTTTGGCGAGCTACTGGGTAGACGGAAGAAGTATGGAAGCCGAGGACCAGCCCCTACCACCACACGCGACCTAAGCACACGCAGCCGCCGCTGCCAACGAAGGCGACGATAAGGCTGGCCTGCAAAAATCAGAGCAAGGGGGGGGGGCTTCGGCATGTCTACAACGGCTTCAAGCACCGAAACACTCTCGACCAGCAACGCTCTAAACACCTGCCTGACCGCTGTGGGCAATACTTGGTGGAAATACACTCCTTATGATGCTTATTTTTAGTGGTTTCTTTCCTGAGGTATTCTTCCGCCCTAGAGCTACTGGAGCTTGTCCTGTGATTACACCAATGCTTTTGGCGATGAGTTAATGCGAGAACACCACCACCACCACCACCACCACCACCACCAACAACAACAACAACAACAACACCAACAGCAACAACAACATTCCACGCCAACCACACCGCCCACCTACCTGAAATGCGTCAGCACCGGCGCTGCCAGCGAGATTGTTGGGCTGCCACGCCAACATGGTAGTAAACGTCGCCCCCAGAGACGGATGCGCCTGCAGGTTAAGTGCGCAAAACGTGCTACCGTTGGCCCCTCGCCAGCCGGAGCCTGCCGCGCCGGCACCGTTCAAGACCAAGTAGTCACCACCCATAAACGTCACGCTCCCGGTAACCCCCACAAATTCCGCCTCCAGGGTGGAGCTGCGGATGAGGTCTCCATATTCCCATAGTCCTTCCGTCCTGAAGGGGCACCTGCGTCCGAACACGAGGGGACCGCTCCGGTTAATGCGAATATTGAAATAGAGACTCTGGAGTTCATATTATATGTATCTAGTTAATGTGCAGTGACTACAATACACATGAGTACATTGAGCATGTTGGCTTGGAATACCGTTTGGATATCGCCTAAACACAAAACGCGATCCAACGTTCCCTGTGTATGAAACAGCGGCAGCCATTGTTTGTTTCGATGTTTTTTTAGGCGTGCCAAACCATCAACCGTGTATATATATAATGGTTATATATATATATGTGGGGATCGGGGTACCTTCTCGTCCAGGCCGACTACTGTAGTAGATCGGGGGGGGGCGGCTACCACTGATGATAGACGCATACACACCAGTCGAATCCAACATCCGCATCCCTCAAAATGTCGGGCCTGTCTATTCGCCTCGCCTACTACGCTGCTCATGTGCTGGGGCGTATCACATCCTACCTCTCGGCCACAAAGCCGTCCAAAGATGACCCCCATGTGTTGGCCACCGACTGCTCTGCCCCAATGCCGCTCGCAAGGGCAAAGACGGCATCGTAAGCGTACGCGAGGAGAGGGTCCAGTCGACCGTCGGGCGTGAGAGTGCCTGGACCGGCCCCTGGGTACACCTCGCTGTTTAACGATTCCCATCTTGACGTGAGAGCCAGGATTTTATCCGCCCCTAGGCCTGGGGAGGTTGTCCGGTGGGGCGAGAAGCGTGGGATGTGCCGGTGCTCAGGCCAGACGACTGAGTGCTGCGGGGATGTCGTAGAGACGAGGTGGTAGAGTACGGCTGTGGTGTGACATCAACGCGCCTGCGATGAACCACCATTGGTGCTACTGCGGAGGGACATGTTAATGGTATCAAAAAGTCGGGGCACACTCTTCCTGTATATGTGTGTTTGGGTCAGTCGTGGACTCTGATTACTGTGCCCCCCCCTCACAATTAAATGGTGTACTGAAACAATCTTGACGACGCGATTTAAGGTCGAAGTTTTTATCCGCGACAGCCGTCTTTAGTGTGGTAAACCGAAAACGGACAGAGTTAAGAACACCTGGAACAATAATTTATTGTAGTCTCATAAATCGCAAAACGCGCATTCCTTCAAGGGTTCTCCGCCCCGCCTCCAACCTAGAGAAAAATACCACAGCTTGGAAGCGTAGTTAACAGAGGGGCCGCTGTAACGCGACTTGATCGTCCACGATATATTGCACTCGGAAAGATGAACGCACACCAGAGACAGGTTGACGCACGACGTGTGTTGGTGCTACGTTTGCCATCCGAGGCTCATGCTAACCTTCAAACGGGGGGCACGCCCGCACGCCGAGTGTCCCTCTGAGGTCATAGGCAAGCTGGGAGTCGTGGTAGGTATCGTTGACGGTGAACATGCCGTCCATGGCAGTCTCGCCGCTGAGGTACCACTGTGTGTTCTCGTTTACAAGTCCTACCTCTCGGGCCTGCGCAGTTCACCGTGTCACCACGGTCCAGGGGGTCAGGAGGGGAAGGAAGGATCACATCTCGCATGAAGAAGTTACACGCCAAATATTATTTGCTCCTGAGCGTTGACGGCGGCCGCCATGTTGTCAAAGGCGGCATAACGGAAAACATGTTGAGCAGCAGCAATGGCGCGAGCAAGCACGTCCCCCTGCAGAAGGCCCTGCTCCACACCGGCCGCCAGCACATCAATTCGGCGAGCTGGTTGAGACAGGTCCTTAGTGAGCCAGCCTCTACTGCCCATACTGCGTGGTGCGGGTAAGGTAACAAACATGACCTATTCAGAGACAGCAACTTCTTCTCGTGGCATGGTAGACACACCGTTTACAGAAGCACTGAACCAAGGACCCTTTTGGGAGCTATAATATATAGGTGTATGACCCATGCTACGATAGAGGTGTTGTTCCATGATGTTGTTTTCTGAAGCTCTTCACTTTAGGAGCTCCATATCATACCCGAAAACTGGTTTTGAGTAAACTAGAAGGGCAGCCCGATAAGCAAACCCATGGACTAAGTATTAAACAAACATAGTGCTAAAAAAGAACGGCATTCGGACGATTTTGGGTTAAGGAGTCCCATCATTCAGAAACAAAAAAAAACAAAAAGCGCCACCTCTATCGTAGCACGCGTCGTATATAGCGACCTACAAAGTGACAAATGTAGGGTTTTCAGCCTTCTATAACAACGGGAGGAGCGTTCAACAAGTACAGGTAATTTTCATGCTGCGCGAGCATCGCGCGTCTCCCGAGAGCCTACTACGATGACGGTAAATATATTAGCACTTTTTGGTGATTGTGTTTGTTTCTGGCCAACGAGGCGCTCCTTAACCCTTTCACTACCGCAAAAACGTATCCGACCCATGCTACGATAGAGGTGTTGTTCCATGATGTTGTTTCTGAGGCTCTTCACTTTAGGAGCTCCATATCAC
>JAYJME010002873.1:0-12945 GCA_036873775.1 Costaria costata | reverse complement strand
TATGGACCAAATATTGTTAGCAAAAATAGGGAAATATATAGGTTTTGGTGTCTACAGTAGGTCCTGTTGTGTCTACAGCAGGTCCTATTAACCATGGGCCAAATATTGTTAGCATAAATAGGGAAACATATAATACCAGTAAGTTTTTGTGTCTACAGTAGGTTCTATTGTGTCTGCAGTAGGTCCTTTTAACTATGGACCCAATATTGTTAGCAAACATAGGGAAATGTACAGGTGTTGGTGTCTACAGTAGTAGGTCCTATTGAGTCCACAGTATGTCACATTAACTATGATCCCCCGTAATAAGGGCTTCATCAATGCTGGCTGATGTCTGTGTTGTTCTAACCTCGGGTTGGCTTTTCATTTTTGCAGAAAATCTCGCGTATCGGCAGTGTGGTTGTCAGGGATCTTGGATATATCATTCTTCTGTGTTTCATAGCGACCCAGGTAGATGATATGGAACTTTGGATCTTCCCATTTGTATAACGGACACAATGAATACCAGGTAATGTTGTTGGCGCAGTACATTGCACGCAGCAGCTACTACGTAGTCGCTGTTGTTGTGCTTTGCTAAACTATAATAATACCATAGCCCACAGATCACAGGCAGGCCTGGCAACAATACACCATCATCTTCTATATGGCCGGATTCATGCCGAGCCAAGCGGTCCATCCCTGCTGGCTTAGGTCTTTATTGTTGATGTCGAAGTTGGCTTTTCAACTTTGCAGGCGTATCTGCAGTGTTGTAGCCAGGGAGCAGTGGTGTAGCCAGGGACCTTGGATCCATTCCACAGGATCTTGGATCCTTCCCCCCCTTTGCTTGTTAAGGGTGAATGATATGGATTTGGATATAAAAACATACAACGGACATAACAATATTGGTTGTTGGGGCAGTACATACCGCGCCCCAGCCAGCGTGCTCTGTTCATACTAAAGCTCGCAAACCATCGAAGGACCGGCATCTACTACTACTACTGTACAGCGCCATCTCCTTCTGTCTGACTGGACTCTTGCCTAGCTAAGGGGTTCAATACGGGTGGCTGAGGTATGTGTTGTTGATCTCCGGTTTGGCATTTCTTTATTCTGCAGAGGAACTCGCGTAAGTGCAGTCTTAGACTTGTTGCCAGGGTTATCGGGTGCATCCCAGCGTTTCTAAAACAAAAGTGAATCATACGGGTATTTCGATATTTCAAGGTTTATAACGGCCATACACACTGTTGCTGGGGCGGAAGATTGTTGTTTGTGTGCCTGGTTTCTCGCGTTAACTCGTTAAAATCGAGTCCGTGGTTCACAGGACAGGCTCAAATAATACGCTGTCACTCTATTACGGGGGACCATCATAGTAAATAGGACCACATATTGTTAGCAAAAGTAGGGAAATATATAGGTTTTGGTTTGTACAGTAGGTTTATTGTGTCTACAGTAGGTCCTATTAACTATGGACAAAATACTGTCGGAAAAAATAGGGAAATATATTGGTTTTGGTGTCTGCAGTAGGTCCTATTGTGTCTACAGAGTAGGTCCTATCAACCATGGTCCCCCGTAATCAGTGTTGTTATTTTAAGATCCTCCGCGTTTTTTACAAGACTCGGATTATCAGCCCCTGTATGAAACATGCCAAATTGATAGCAAATCGTACACCGCAGGAGGAAATATAAAAACGGAAAACTGCGTACGCACGTATCAGATACTACCTGGAATACATACTACGACATAGCAAGCCTTATCATATCACGTTTGCTTCGTTCATGCAAAAGTTAAAGCTCACCAACCAGCGTAGGAGTGGCAACTACGTACATCATCATCGTGTTCTTCTATCTGACTGACCGGGTCCTTTCCTATTGATAGCTTAAAAGGGCTTCATCAATGTTGGCTCAAGTCTCTCTGTATTGTTAATCTCGGTTTTAGCTCTTCATTTTTGCAGATCAACTCGCGTATCTGCAGTGTTGTCGTAACCAGGGATATTGGGTACTGGTATATCCTTCTCAGAGTCTGTGGTTGGTCACGTAGATTTTATGGATATTTGGATCTTCCCATAAATTTGTATAGCCGACACAGCGAATTTTGCTGGCGCAGTGCATACGTACCACGCAGCAGCTATTTTACGTACAGTAGCGGTTGTCGTTGTGCTGCGAATACCATAGCTCACAGACCATAGGCCTGGCTACTACTGCATCACGATCTTCTATCTGGCCGGGCCCTTACCTACCCAAACTGTTCATCCCTGCTGGTTTAGGTCGTCTGTGGTGTTGACCTCGAAGTTGGCTTTTCAGTTCTGGAGGGGGACTCGCGTGTCTGCATTACTGTACCCAGGCATCTTGGATCCATCTCTCCCTGTGGTTCTTAAGAGTGCATGATATCGATATTTTGATCCATTCGAGAGTTTAACGGGCACAGTGTTGCTTGAGGCAGTACACAGCGCGCCTCAGCCAGTTGTACTCCGTTCAATCACACTAAAAATCACACAAACCATCGTAGAGACCGCCAACTCTACTTCTACTACTACAGTATACTGCTGTACGTCGCCATGCTCTTCTATCTGACTGGATCCTTCCTTGCCTAGCTAAGGGGTTCATTAAGGATGGCTCACCAGGTCTGTGTTGTTAATTTCCGGTGTGGCGTTTACTTGTTCTGCAGAGGAACTCGCACCGGTGTGGCGTTTACTTGTTCTGCAGAGGAACTCGCACAAGCGCAGTCTTGCAGCCAGGGATCTTGAATACATTTCATCCCTCCCTGCGTTTCTTTATAAATGTGAATCCTATATAATATACCAGGTAGATAATATAGATATGTTTACATCATTTCAAGGTTTATAACGGTCATACACAGTACACATTGTTGTTGGGGCAGTACACTGTTATCTGTTTGTTCGTTATTGTCGTAACTCGCAAAAATGAAGTCCGTGGTCACAGGACAGGCTCAAATAACTCTGAAGTGGACGAACACAGAGGAGCTCGCGTGTCTGCAGCAACTTTGCAGCCAGCGATCTTGGATATAGATATCCTTATGTGTTTCGTAACAACGTAGATTTATAAGGATATTTGGATCTTCCCATTTGTATAACGGACACGAAGAATGCTGCTGGCGCAGTGCATAGCACGCAGCAGCAGTGGCGGTTGTTGTTGTTGTGCCTTGCTCATACCATACATAGGCCGGGCAACTACATCACGATCTTCTATTTGGCCGGATTCTATCTATCCAAGGGGTTCATCCCTGCTGGCTCGGGTCTGTATTGTTGACCATGAATTTGGCTTTTCAATTTTGCAGAGGAACTCGTGTATCTGCAGTGTTGGAGCCAGGGATCTTGGGCATATAATATCCTTCTGTGTCTCGTAACGTAGATTATATGGATATTTGGATCTTCCCATGTGTATAACGAACACTACTAATCTTGCTGGCGCAGTGCATCATAGCACGCAGCAGCTACGTAGTATAGCGGTTGTTGTGCTTTGCTAATATCATATGGGCTAGATAGCCCACAGACCATACTAGGCCTGGCAACTACATCACAATGTTCTATCTGGCCGGATCATTTTCTAGCCAAGCGGTTCATCCCTGCTGGCTTAGGTGTGTGTTGTTGATCTCGAAGTTGGTTTTTCAATTTTGCAGGTGAACCCGCATATCTGCAGTGTTGCAGCCAGGGATCTTGTGGATCCACCCCTCCGGGTCTCGGGTCCTTCCCTCCCTCCCTGTGGTTCTCAAGAAGAGTGGATGATATAGATATTTTGATATTTTAAAACGACTAACGGGCACAAGATTGGTTGCTGGGGCAGTACACAGCGCGCCTCGGCCAGTTGTGCTCCGTTCATGTTGAGGCTAACACACCATCGAAGGACCGGCAACTACTACTGTACATCGCCATCGTCTTCTATCTGACTGGATCCTTGCCTAGCTAACGGGTTCATTAAGGTCTGTGCTGTTAATCTCCGGTTTGGCATTTGTTATTTCGGCAGGGGAACTCGCGTAAGCGCAGTCTTCTTGTAACCAGGGATATTGAGTGTATCCCTGCATTTCTTAAACAAAAGTGAAAATGGTTGTGTGATATGGATCTTCTCTATATTTCAAGGTTATAACGGCCATACACAGTGCTGTTGGGCCGGTGCATTGTTGTTTGTTTGTTTGTTTGTTTGTTTGTTTGTTTGTTTGTTTGTTTGTTTTTGTCGCGTTAACCCGTCGAAATCAAGTCCGTCCGTGGTCACAGGACAGGCTCCAATACTAACTCTAAACAAATTGTGAACAAAAAATACGATAACACCATAATAATACGCCGTCATTCTAGGGCATCGCTCACCTCAGGCGAAAATATAGAAAAAGGAAATCAGCGTACGCACGCACGCATCAGATACACGCCTGGAATACATAATATACCACACAGCGAGCCTCAGCCAAGTTTGCTTCGTTCATACAACAGCAGCTCACAAACCAGTGTGGGACTGGCAACTACGGTGGTACACATACAGTACATCATCACCATGTTCTTCCATCAGATTCTGACTGATCCGGTCCTTTTCTAGCTAAGGGCTTCGTCAATGTTGGCTGATGTCTGCGCTATCATAATCTCGGTTTTGGCTTTTGGATTTTGGAGAACAACTAACTCGCGTATCGGCAGCAGTGTTGTTGTAGCCATGTATCGTGGGTAGTATATGCTTCTTCTTCTGTGGTTTGTAACGTAGATAATATGGATATTTGGATCTTCCTATGGTATAACGGGCACTGAGTGGATGTTGCTGGCGCAATGCATAGCACGCAGCAGCTACGTGCTGTAGTAGTAGTAGCGGTTGCTGACGTGTTTTGCTAATAATGCCATATAGCTCACAGTCGCAGACCATAGGCCTGGCCACTACTACATCATCACGGTCTGCTATTAATAGCTGGCCGGATCCTTATCTCGCCAAGCGGTTCATCTCTGCTGGCTCAGTTGTTTGTTGTTGATCTCGAAATTGCCTTTTCAATTTTGCAGGGGAACCCGCGTATCTGCAGAGTGTTGTAGCCAGGGATCTTGGACCCATCCCTCTCTGTGTTTCTTAACCCCTTTAGAGCCGGAAACGGTTTTTGGGGACAAAACTACTTGGAAATAGTGTGGGATACTGTTTTGGGGTAGTAAAAAGAGTCAAAAGCCATGCCGACTCACAGGTCTACCAATCGTTCAATTCAATCCTCCGGGCTGGGGAACCCAAGCCCCCAAATGAGGAAACTTCGAGGTGACAACCCTGACCCGAACCCGGAGCCCAAAAACAAGCCAAAACAGGGCCCCGAAAAAACGCGGCCGCGGCCGCTGCGCGTCGCGTTCGCATTGAGCAAAAACTTTTTTTTTTTTTCCGAACTGCGTGCGGGACCACCATTTGCCCTCTTGGCCTTGCACTACTCGTACGTAAGAAGGAGGAGAAGTACAGTAGAAACCGACTGTGGGGAAAATTCTTACCCGACACGTCGTTAATGCTATTGCGGCTGCTTCGAGAAGCGTGGAGCGGCCAGTACTCGTAATAGGGGGGGGGGGGTAGAAAAAGCCGGGAAATTTCTTACCCGACACGTCGTTAACACTCTGATGCTGCTGCTTCGAGAAGCGTGGTGCGGCCAGTACCCGTAAGAGGGAGTAGAAACTGCCGCGGAAAAATCGTACCATTACTGCTTTCGAGAAGAGTGGAGCGGAGTGATTTTGGGGGGGGGGGCATTGCCTGCTACGCCCATTGGCTGAGCCTTGCTGAGCCGTGTCGCGTTGCCGTAGAGAACATTATTACGCATACTTATGTATACTTCGTATGGTACAATTTACAAAAAAAAGAAAAGAAAAGAAAACGCCGTGAGACCGATGATTTCGCAGAAACTAATATTTTGCAAGCTACTTGGGCTACTTCGATCGCCCGTACCTACAGTAGTAATCTAGGGCTGGGCGCTGGCACAGGATGTACTGGCAGTAGTAATCTACTGGCAGTATTACGGGGGACCATAGTTAATAGGGCCTACTGTAGACACAATACGACCTACTGTAGAGACCAAAACCTAGATATTTCCCTAATTTTGGTAACAATATTTGGTCCTATTTACTATGGTCCCCCGTAATAAGCACACACGAAGAAAACCGCGCCTTTGGAAACATCTCGCCGGAGATCGTTCAATAAAGTACGTAATGGGGCTGTGAGTTGGCTGGCTATAAGTTGCCAACTATTAATATTACGGGGGACCATAGTTAATAGGACCTACTGTAGACACAATACGACCTACTGTAGGCACAATAGGACCTACTGTAGGCACAATAGGACCTACTGTAGACACCAAAACCTATATATTTCCCTATTTTTCCTAACAATATTTGGTCCATAGTTAATAGGACCTACTGTAGACACAATAGAACCTACTGTAGACACCAAAACATGTATGTTTCCCTATTTTTGCTAACAATATTTGGTCCTATTTACTATGGTCCCCCGTAATAGTAGCAATGTGTAGTTAACCCCTTTAGAGCCGGAAACGGTTCTTGGGGACAAAGCTACTTGGAAATACGTAGTGTGGGATACTTTTTGGGGTAGTAAATGGGTTAAGTAACCCCTTTAGAGCCGGAAACGGCTTTTGGGGGCACAAAACTACCTGGAAATAGTATGGGATACGTGTTTGCCGTAGTAAAAAGGGTTAAGAGCGCTTTTCACGGGGATACGCACTGTAGGAGAGAGGTATATTTTTTCGAGACAGCTTAGTCGTCAAGACAGCAACCCACCTGTCGACCATGCTGGTGTCGTAGGCCATCCCAATCCCTTGATCGGCGCCATCCTGTTACCGTGTATGACAAGTGTATATGTACCACACACTCTGTGATAATATTTTGGGTTTTGGAATTTTATCACCCGGGGTGGTATGCTGTGGGAGTGTGGTGTACACCGTACCCCCGGTGATAAAGTGGGTGGTCGTTTGTTATATACATCGTACCTCCGGTGATAAAATGGGTTGTCGTTTGGGATTTTAGAATATTCACCACCTCGGGTGGTATAGTGTAGGAGTGTGATAGCAAGGGGGGGGTGGTAGCATTGGTTACAAACGATTCTTGCTGCCATATTCCAGGCAGTCGGGGGGTGTGATAGTAACGGGTGGGATAACAGCGGTTGCAAGTTTCCGCCGCAGGCGCCGTGGCTGGCACATCTGCGGATACCGGTACTGTTGTGCTGACCGGACCAACAGACGCGGTGGCTGGAATGTCGATGGGCCCTGCTGCGAAGGGCTCGGCAAGGGGAGGCACAGATGTGGTTTGTGCACGACGCTAAAAAAAGACGCGATCGAGCCTGGAACCGCAGCAGTCGTCTGAGCCGCAGACATGTTTTGCCAGTTGCGATGGACCACGCTTGCACGACGGCTCTGCACCTCCCCCACCTCCATGCTGCTGGTCTCCATACGGTAAGCTGTGGTGCTCTCGCACACCTGGTGCGCTGCTGCTGTGCTGTTCCGGTACCGGTACTCGTTTTATTGATCGCGGCACGTTTTCACCCGCGGTGATAACTTGGGGGTGACATAATGATAATGAGGCATTGCCTCAGGGGGTGTGGTATACACCGTAGCCCAGGTGATAACTCGGGTGGTGTGGGTCGTTTAGGAATAGTATTTACGTAGGAATTTATAACATTAATAGTGGCCACGCCGGTGGTATACCGTTGGGGTGTGGTATACAAGATGGGTTGTGGTATACCCTGTCCTATACCGGTACGGTATAACCTTGGCCAGCTCACCTTGGCATTGTGGCGACATATTATATGCTACGACTACGCAACAGGATTTCTGACGCAATACGAGTACTCGTACATATACACGACATACGAGGGGTAGGGAATAGTACGGCCTGGGCATCTGAACTACGGCAGCCATAGCGCTACGTCGTATTAACGCTGTGGGGTGCACCGCCTTGCAAGTGGTAACGAAACAATTCATGGAATAACATCCCCAATAGGCCACCAACGCACTTGTTCGAATCAACTCACCAGCAAAGTTCGTGAGGCCGAAATACAGACACGAAGCAAGGGCTTTCAGCTCCGGCCCGAGAATCACCGCACGCCGAGACCCAAGCAACGTCTCTGCCAGCTCCGAGGCACTCTCGCCCAGCAAGGTTTCCGTGTAGTACAAGTCTCGTTCTTGAGACAGAATCACGTCTGGCTGAGCAGCATATCGAACCACAGCTGGACCATGGCGGGAATCTGGCAGGCTGCCTTGACTTTTGCCTACACTTTCGAAGATCTCGCTGGAGGCACCTCCACTGGATGTCTCCATTGGGCTGTCTGCCAAACAACCGGCTCTCTACTCCGACTTGCTGCACAGAGCACTTCAACGATATGGGTCTGTCTGGTGTGCCTGCAACCAGCGACGTACGACAAAGACCAAATATGTACGAAATTGTAAAGACCAGTTTAATATTTACATTGAAATAAAAATGGTGTTTACATTTTCGGACAGGGGCATGCAGGATGCGGGATGATGCAGATTGGTTGATTGGAATCTTGGGTTGACGATTCGGGGCAATATGCGGCGTAATTTTCCTGCAATGATGCTGCTGTCATGTGTTCACCATTCAACGTTCCTCGTGCTGGACGTCATGCTGTATGCTGGCGTTCCGCATGGGGCGGGCTAGAGACTGACTTTGCGTGCAAGTAGACAAACTCATCTGTCCGAGTCCGGTCATGGGTGTTCCGCACTGTACAGAACAACGCAAACAAGCAAGCAGTGCCGTGCTCGCAGTGTGACACAACAGCAAGAATAAGCAACAGGTGACGGACTTTGAGACAAGATAAGCGCCATCTCCAGGAGGTCCGCTGTATCATAGAAGGGGAAACATCCCCAAGCAGCGGCGACTGCAGTTGCCAGGTCGCCGCCGCTGAGAACCTCAAGGTGGTACCAACGATCTCTAGCTTGAGAGAAAAAGGCACGTCAAAAAGGCAGGTCAAAAGCGATCAATGGCGCACGACGATTGATTGCACTATACTAATAGTCAGTCATCGAGTTAGGCCGCCTTTATACATCAACCACAAACGAGTGCTCTGTGAGGATGGCGGGTGACTGGGAAACCCAGCACGAACGGGCAACCGAACACGAAAACGAGGATGATGCGGCAAAATGGCGAGACGCGTTCATGAACGTACCTTCAGCTGCTGTCGGTAAGAAGAGCACGCGAAGCACAGTCCTCCCACGATCTCCCAGCTCAGGAAACAACGATGCTGCCCATCCTCAAGCTAGAGAAAATAATAAGGGAAGCACGGCGATGAAGCTGGATGGTTCTTCTTCAATAAGGAAGAAGTACCCGCCAAGGACCCCCGATCAGCATCGAGGTCATGTTCCTTGCTCGTACGCGGAGCATGTTTCTTGCCTCGGCCACCAGGTTACTTCGGACAGGGCGAGGTCTCCAGTGTTTTACTTTAGTAGCCTCCCTCGATTTCAGGTGCGACCAGTCATGACCATCGTCGTAGTAACCAAGCGTGAGCTCCCAGGTTAGAATTGTGGACAGGAGTAGTAGACAGAGTGAAGCGCTAACAACGAACGACGAACGCAGGCCCCGTGGCTATTATATGCCGCGAAGACGGCGCTTCAGCGAACAACGTGACGTTTGAGCGAAAATACCGGGTTGTGTCTTTGGGTACTTTAGGTTAAGGTTGAGGATTCACTTGCGCACTAGGGTTCCAGGTTCAGTATTTATTTCGCGACCTGAGACACCTTTATGTGCCTCTGAAACTTGATGTGCTTCATAAAACTGAAACTGAACCCTTGCAACGTGTCTTGTGTCGTGCGAAAAAAAACAGGATCGTTCCGAAGGGCGTGACCATAGCTCGGAGAGGAGAGTAAACACCACCCTAAAACCACACTCAGCAACAGAGGTTCCTGTCCCGCGCACAGGCATCACCTCTCGCGCCCTCGCTTCCGTCGCGCGTAGGGGGAAGAAAAAGAAGCGACGAAAGCGCAGGGGGGGGGCTCGAATCTTCCGTCGGAGCAGTTACGCCTGGCTCACGTCCTGCTTGGAGCCTGAGCAGTGGGAGCCTTCTCTCAACCTTGTGGATGATAGCGCTCGACGCTTGACCGCAGACCCATCGACGACGCGCAAACTGGTAGACGCAGCGGCGCCCCGCCCGGTTCTACGACACGGTCGGCGGCACAATCCGTCTGAGTACAACCCGCAGCGCCGAACCCTCCCGCGTGAAAGCGATATGTTCCCCGGGCCCAAGTATGACCGCCCGCCCGGAGCTTTCGGGAGAACGGGTGGCGGGGGTAGCGTTTTGGCGCCAAGCGCGTCCGTTTCTTCGCTGGACAGGTTTCCACGAGGGAGGCTTTTTGAGGAAGAAGGCATGCGCGAAAGGGAAGCTACCCCGGGCCCGGAAGCTTACGACGTGGTGTTGAGCCACCGGTTAGAGGAGGTCGCGTTCGAGGAAATGCGGGTCTCTCTGGAGACTCTCGCGTGTTGGGATGATGTCGTAGCCGAGGCCGCAAGCGATGGTCCGCTCGTTGGCTCCGACGAAGTTAACGTCGATAGTCAAACTGTTGAAAGTAGTGATAGCGCGGGGGGTGCGGCTGCTAAAGGGGTGCAATCAATTATTTCCTGTTGTCGGTTGTCTGTCGAGGCACCCGGTAGTGAACGGCAAGCGCACGAAGGTCCGACGCGGGTAGCGCAGCCGTCCGTCTTCGGTCGTTCCCGCGCGCCCTGTTCCGCTGGAGGTTCCGTTCGTCCTTCCAGTATTTCGTCGACGACGACGGCACAAAACCGATGCTGCAGGGCCGGTCGTTGCTCCCGCTTGTCTCCTGCATCGTCCGCGGCAGTTTCACGCGGGGTGCCCTGCCACGAGTGTTTGGGGGTTGAAGTGGCTCGTGCAGCGAGCAGCTTCGTCACCGCCGCCTCTTCTCTGTCGGAGGAGAACCTCTTCCGTCGGGCGCAAACCTCTAGCGCCAGCGTTCGCTTCGGCGACATGCCCCACCAGCGAAGCGCGCCAGCCTTCAGCATCGGCAGCGGGGCAAGGGACGTGTCCTCGCGGCTCCTCCACTCGCCGGCAGAGACGGTCTACAAGGAGGCCAGGTTGGGCAGAAGCGGACCGGGCCCTACAACAGCGTGTCCAAGAGCTGGTGACGAGCTCACACGACGCCGTCCGCTTGCGGCAAGGGTTATCCCTCCCGTGAAACGGTACGGTGAGGGCGCCCCCATCCGCGCTGGGGTTGGTCGCTTGGTAGGCTTTGCGGCGGGAGCGGGGGCGGGCGTGGGAGAGGTGGCGGGGCTGGCGGGGGCGGCTGTAGGAGTCGAGGCAACCGACGGAGGTGTAGTTGATGGGGCTCTTGGCGTCCAGGTGAAGTCCGGCCGCCCGACGTGCCCCAGTGTCAGCCTGGCCGGGCCGCGCCGCACGGCTACTCTGTTCCACGAGCGGCTTCGATATTTGGGCAAGGTGAGGGAATCGGGGACTGTTGCACGTAGGGTGCTATGCTCCCACTCGATATTCTTGGTTCGTTGTCACATGTGTGTGTGCGTGCGTTTGATGCATGCACTGCGAGGGGACAGTCGCAAATAGGATATCACTTGCGCTGCGCTGCCTGTCCGCAACCACTCACGCCGTAATTTCTTCACTGTACAGTTATTCATTATATATATATATATTTGTATGTTGCACCTCTGTATAGCCGAAAATAGATCGAGGCGTGCTACAATAGAGGTACACCTGTTTTTTTCTGAGGCTTCTCACTTTAGGAGCTCTGTACTTTCACCCACATACCGGTTTTGAGCCAACCAAAAGTGCAACCCGATTAAAAAACCCATGACCTAGGTATAAAAACCAATCATATTGCAAAACAAGAATGACCCCGTGACGAGTTTGGGTTAAGGAGCTCCGTCATTCAGAAATAAAAAAGCCAAAAAGTGCTACCTCTATCGTAGCACGCTTCGATCGGCAAGGGGCCGGAGTAAGGAACAGGGTAACGGTAACCGCATTGCGACGCCCCCGACCAAACCATGTATCCAATCGGTGGGAAGGTTGTGGGAAGGTCCTTAATTGTATTTCTGTGTCCTCCTGGCCGCTCTTCCACTTACCTCGTCTTCGTCGCTTGCCCAATTCCCACTATTTATCTCCTTCTATACGTACTGCAGAAGCTGTCACCCTTGGAATACAACCGTGTACAGCCCAGGACATTCTTCAATGCTCACGTTCGAAACCCTGTGATGGTGGACGGTGACCGTTAGCTGAAAACGGAAGTTCAGTCCCAGCCAAGGTTACAGAGCGTCATTGATATGCCTTCTGTAGCTGGGGGACTTGGAATGTAGAAGTGTTAGGCTCGTATCGGGGGGTAGGCACTCATGGCGGACAAGTGTTCGGTGCAGGATCTTGGCCTTGAGGTGCATGCATGTGTTTTTTTTCTCATGAACGATATCCCTGTCTTGATCTTCAGTAAACTAACACGCGATACAAAGGCAGCACTCGCGTGTTGACCATGGGTATAACTTTCCTGCCTCCTTGGTGTGTTAATGTAGGGTCTGTTATGCAGAAGAGTAGGTTCTGGCAGCGGTAGCGGCTGAGACCGCTTTGGGAGTGCAACAGCTAACTGGAGCATAGGTACTTCTATATTTATGGTGTAACGCCACCCCCCAACAATCACCGGAAAACGCGCCCTCTACACCGCTGGGCTGTGCAGCGAGCAAACAACATTCCAGTGACGTAAATATCTGGTACTAAGTAGTTTCCAAGAAAGTCTAGCCCCTGCCCGGATTTATTAACATTGGTTTTTCTTATCAAGACTTGATTCCGGATGTAATGCCCGCAGTAGGTCCCTCGGACAAGCTCGGCTGGCCACAGCTCTTCATGTAGCACAGCCCCGCGTTGATATCATACGAAAAGGCTTGGCAAGATATCCGATTGTTGCACGCGGCGCAGCAACTACCTAGGGAATCAGACCTGTGGATGGTTCGTCGTTTTTCCCCGCAGGGGGGGGGGGGGGGGGGGCGGGCGGGTG
>JAYJME010002872.1:0-12946 GCA_036873775.1 Costaria costata | reverse complement strand
TTCACGTATGCCAACGGCTCCTCCTTTTCAACTATCCCAGTTTCCTGAAGGCTGACTAAACCCCTCACGATGCTTTCATCTTCACTGAAGCGTACCAGTACGACGTGTATCGCAGCAGCGTACCTGTACGCGGACGGCCGTAGTTATACCACTTACTCTTGCCGTCCGTGGGTAGGATGGATACTCCGGCAGTATACAGTAGTTTCGCAAATAAACAATAGAAAGATGCACAGGGGGCGGTGCTCAGAGATATTGCATCCAGCGTTTAGAATAAGGTCAGCATGCTCAAGGACGATAATCGAAATATGATGTGTCTCACAGGATCCATATTTCTGTTTTTATTTTACGGGTTTTTGACAGCTTTGAGTTATGTGCCGGCCGGTCAGCCACGCACGGTGTTCTGTTCATTGTGAGTATTTTCTGTAACTGGCTGGATGACTGTTGGGTATATTCCGGAGCTCCACTGGTAGGTTGGATTTACCGTTGTCGTGGAAATGCATTGAAATCCCGTCAGGCTGGAAATCTGGTGATGATCCGCGGTCTATTCTGGTGCCATGGTGGCTTACTTCTCTACTCGACAAGGGTCGATAATATATACGTGATTTATAAGGATGTCAGCAGGGTCGCATTCTGTAGGTCCCGCCAATGCTTCAGAGAACAACGAACACGCTTGCGAAGTCAGTCGTGAGTCGTTTGGAAGCTAGGGCTAAGCTGGCATACTTCTCCGGCGTGGGGAACATGGGCTGGTTTCCGGTGTCGTCTATGTCGGGCGGAATCGATGCAAGCGAGGAACTGGAAAGCTATGCTGCTCTAGAATAGCAGATTGCGGAGATGAAGAGGGAAATGAAATGCGCAAGGGGGCTTAGAGGATTTCTAGAACGGAGGACCATCTAGGTACACAACCACAAGGAAAATGAACCAGTATTCGATGCGTACGCTCGGGAATACGAGGTAGACCAGAACATGCTGGAGGGCTTGGCGACTAGATTTTGGCATGTTCGATTTTGAGTCTGTACCGGAGAGGCGATTGGAGGCGGACCTTCTTGTAAAATCCCCACAGCGCCAGCTGGACCCTAGCAAGACCAAGGATCGGCCCCAATTGCTGAGCTGGTAGATTCCCTTGGTGCTAACGGTAACAGGGCTGAGGAGCAGCAGCAGCAGAAGAAGCAACATCGGCAGCCACAGCACAAGCTCCAGGAGGATGGGCCCCAGTTTTTCACTTGCTGCTGAGAGCGTGAGCGCTTAAGAGCAGCAGCAGCAGCAGCAGCTACAGCTACAGCAACAGCTCCAAGATGATAGGAGACAACGAAATAAAGCGGAACACGAGGAGGGAATGGTGGTTGTTGTTTTGGGAGTAAACGAGGGGCTTGGCAAGCATGAAGACAAGAAAGGAGGGCCCGGGGAGAACGAATCTCCACTGCCGCTGCCGCCGGCATGCCGGGCAGAGGAGGAAACGGAACAATAGGAGGAGGTGGCGGTGTACGATGCGCCACAACCGCCTAAGCCACCACCACATCTGCCGTTGTCGCTCCGACAATAAGAGAGGAAGGGAAAGGCGCAAGAGCGTCAGCCGCACAAAGGGCAGCCTGAGCTCTCGGTACGCGCCGCCCGAACGGTGGGGTCAAAACCCTCGGATGCAAAATATTGTGACGTCGATCTCGACCGGGCCCAACCAGCTCGTCAACATCAGCAGCAGCAACAACAGCAACAACAAGGGAGAGGACCAGGAGTAGAGATCGACAAGAGAAGGACGGCGAGCCAGAGCCGTGGAGTGGACAGCAGAATCACCTTCAGTCACCATGGTGGTGGGGTCTGCATCTGTACGGACCCTGAAGAGCGCGGGAACAGTGGGAAACCTTTCTCTTCCTTTTGGTCCGGACTAAACGTGTTTTCTGTACTTTCATGTTTTGCGTTGATTATGTTGCCTTGTGCTGATATATCCTCACGTTCCGCGTTATTCGTGTCGTTGCGAGTCCTTAATCAAATGCTGTGTTGACTTTTATATGAAGAGGGTACAAGTAACCAGGACCAAATATGGGTACTCAAAGAGTGATAATATTATTATGTTTTAGGTCTATCGCGGGTCCTCTTTACTTCCTGTCCCCCGTGAATTGTTGTAGTTTTGTTGTTCATTGCTCCTTAATGAAATGACTACGGCTACGGAGGAATTAATTCGTTATGCGGTTTTCGCTCTGCAAACACGAGTACGCAGTGCAGAACTGAATTCGAGATTGGGTAGGAGGTATGCTCCGAAGGAGGATAGTTGTTGTCTATCGAATGTCGTAGAAAAGGTATCCCTCCTTCGTGACAAGCCACCCCCCCTCGAATCTACAAGCAACTACTGTTAGAGTGGGGCAATCACGCGTAGATAGATTCTTTGCTATGCCCGCCAAGTAGAAAAGGCGGTGTTGCTAGAGATATTGTACAGACGTCCGTGGCACTTCCATTCACTGGTGAATGATAGCGAAGTGAAATTTTGAGCAAAACGTAGACACGTATGAAGATGAAAACTGTCGACTGCCAAACCGTTAACGAATTTAAAATGAATCGTATTAATAGTTGTCGTGATCTGCGTATCGGATAAACACAGGAGTAGCGGACCCTATATAGGGCCGGTAGATTCGCAGCGGTTGTCCTCCTGTCGAACCTGGGAAGAGGGTAATTACTTTATTTTCATGCGATTACCCCAGAGTTTGGGTGAATCAATAAATTATATAGTATTATATAAATGGTATGAAATACGGTTGACTCGCAGTCTCCAAAAGCGTATGACTCACTGTGTGGTAGGGGTCTGTCTGAATGGTACACAAGTAAATGCGTGATTGCGATATTCTTGCGGTGACAGGTAGGTGTAGTCAATTATGCACTTTAGATAATCTTGCGTTGACAGGGAAGACGTGCAGTCAAATGTGCACTCCGAAGCTCGAGAAGTTTGTTCAGATAGTATACGAGCCTAGACGATCATTGTCCTGTTCAATAGCTGATGAATTGGGTGTTGATTTGATGAGATGATGTGATATATGGACTGAAACCAAAACAAAATAGGTTATATTAACGACTTGGCCTTTTCGTATCATTCTAGGCTGAAAAATGATGTTGGTTCTGGTTTTGAGGTTGAACTTCGGATGATCCCTTTGGAATTAGAGGTTAGAGACTTTGATGATTTTGGCGATTGCGGTTATAAGACAGGAATGGTATCCTGCATGTTTTTGCAGGCTTTAACACCCGGACCGTTACGCCCTAGTATGGCTGTAACACCTAATGATAGATATGCGTACGTGGGGATTCGAGATTAAAGATTAGGTTTCAAATTTAAAACTTGTTTCAGACCAAAATTAATCAGTTTCGGACCGTTTCATTACCGGGGAGATGTCCATAGTAGCGGCAGCTGAGCGCTGAAACTGGGCAGATGTTGGGGTTTCATACGAACATGGTTTGAAAAATTTAATACGCTCTTTTTCCGTCTGATAGGATTTTGATATGGAATCGGTTTTTGTCTTTTGGACTTCAGGTTCCGAAGCTGGAATTTTGATTTCGGATTAGGATTTGGCTTTTGAAGTTTAGATTATGTTTTGGAGTGACGTTTTTGTTGCGCTGCCCTCTGTATTTCTGTCCCAAAATAGCAGGGAGGATATTGATTATTTTGTTTTTGCATTGTCCTTATTTATCGGATTCCGGCTGGATGCCTGTTGGATATATTATAGACTTCAACTGGTAGGTTGGGTCTAGGGTAGTGGGAATATCACTGCGGGAAACCCCGCCTTTTGGGAAAACTGGTGAAATGCCGCCGCCTATTCTTGTCCCATGGTGGCTTACTTCCCTATTTGACAAGTGACGACAAAATTTAATTGTGTTTTATAAGGATATCTACATAAATCTGAGCACGTCAGAAGTGTTCCACCTCGTATGTTTCGTCAAAGATTCAGAGACCAACGAACATGTTTCAACGGCTTTCGCCGAGACCACCCCCCTCCGCTGATCAAACCCTCTCTGTTCTCCTCCAGCCCCTTTCCGGCCACTCGGCTCAACGTTGCGTGTCGTTGTCTTCTTGCTCTTCTGTCTGCGTGACGATAACTCTCTACGCCTTGTTCGCCTCTCCTTCCTGATATCGTATTGCTATGCCGATGCCACGTTCTCATATATGCTAGACGACGACAGGATGGAGGAGGTGGTGCGCCCGTTCGCCCTACGCTTTCGCGGGTAGGCGTCGCACATCTTCTCCACCACCGCCGCCCTTCTCGCCGTCACCGGGCACAAGGTTGCTTACCTCTATTCCCTTGTCCAGTGGGAGGACCGTTCACTTGCTACAGCCTACTACCTGGTAAACATGGTATCTGTCTCAGGCGAACCTCAACGCTGCTTGTATGATTTCGCCGCAAAAAGCATAACCCAACAACGACTAGTTCGTGAAGAGGGCGCGTCCCATCGACCTACGCTGTCGCAGCGAGTGGGTGCCCGCCCAGGCTGCTTGTGTGACGGTGCTGGCACCCTTCATACCTCTATGCTTTGTGTCATCAGATAACACCAGAGCGGGTTTTGCTCGGGAGGTGCCGCTGGTTTTAAACCTCTTAACCTGAGCTTGGTCTGTGCTTATGGAAAAACAACATATGTCAACGTCTTGCACGTAGAGAGACTTGGACAGCCCCTGAGCATCGCGTCGCCTCTAGTCGAGTTCACGAACAACCTCAAAGACGTTATTGGTGCTGTATCGGTTTGGGCTGATTCCCGGTAGGGTGCCCTACCCACATCAAAGTGTATTCCCCGGCCATGTTTGTCCACTTTCCTCTATTCCCCCAGGCGTCTCATTACCACAATATTGGTCGAGAGCGGTGCGTCACGCATATATCCCTTTCATGAAGGTACCGCGTTTCAATGTCAACAGCAATTAGGCGGTTAACTGCACTAGGAATGCTGAGGATGGCATGGTGGATGTCCACAACAGCCGCGGCTCGCGTGCATCCTCGACGAGGAGACCGCACTTCAATATCAAGGTCTTCGGGACCGCAGGGTACAGCGAGAAACATGCTGAAGACAGCATGGTGAACGTCATCAGCGAGCGCCCCTCGCATAACTCTTGCACTATTATTAAGAGACTAACTTTTAATACCATAGGTGTCCAGACGGTTGAGTACTGCCAGCTACATGCTATGGACGGAATATGGGACGCATGCAGCATGATTTGCTTACATAAGTCTTGCCAGCAGCATCCAAGTTTCAACGTAGAGGGCAGCAAGACAGCTGTGTACTGCAAGCAGCAGGCTGACGACCGCATTGTGGCCGCCGACGCTACTGCAGTGTTGCTCGCATGAGTCTTGCTGGAGAATACCGAGCATCAACGTTGAAGGCAGCAAAGTATTATTGTAGTGCAAGCTTTGGGCTAAGGACGGCATGGTATACATCCATTACAAGCAATGCTATCTTAACTCCTGCATTTGGAGGGCGACTCGACGCTGAATTGCCCAGGGCGAATGAAAACATCACATGAGCAAGAAGCAAGAAACCTTGGCAAGAAAGCATCGACCTCTACGTCACAAGTGTTCCCACAACGTACAGCAGCGCAGCAACGCACCGCAACGACACTCGAGGCACGAGGCATCGTGAAGCTCCACGAGCACTCCTTAGCGTGCCGGTACCACCAACCAAATAAGACGACGGGGCGAAGGCGGAGGAAGACAACACGACAGACGTCGCTGCACAAGAGACCCGGAGCTCTGCACTCAAAGCATGTCGTTCAACTTCGCCGTCTGGACCGCTCTCTTGTTGTTTTCATGCTGCTCTCCAGCGATTGCAAATCGACATCCTTAAGACGAAGAAGGATGCCGAGGATATGGAGAGCCTAGGAGTGTTCACCGCTTGCCAGCGCGAAGAACCCCTGCGCGAGCGCACGATGCACAAGGCCCCGGTGCACCGCTTCAAAAGGACGATCGCTTCTGTGGACGACTGCGATACCTATCACAACTTTAAGTGCCTGCTCCGTCAAAAGAGTGGGGTGTCAACGTCTCTCCTGCTGCTGTGATGGTACTGGACCCCTGCTATGCTTTCAAACTTGGAAAAACTCCTAGAAAAATAATTTCTACGTTAAAACCAAAGTTTATGATTGGAGTTCTCGCAAGTAGTTTGAAAACCGGTGCTGTTTTGAAAATCTGAATAGCCTTCGGAAGAAAACCAAATCAGAAGTTGGGTCTTTCGCAAGCACTCCATTTCCGTTTTTTTAAGAAAAACACTGCAAGTTGGACCTTCGACTATTACATCGCGATCGCCCAGCACCAATCCATCAGAGCTACGCTCGTACTCGTACCAGGTGCTGCCACCACGATATCTACAGCAGAGCCTCTAGCTCCACCAATAGTATGGGCCTAGCAATAGTAATTATATCACCTGCAGCATATCTCAGAGAAAAGGCCCAGATAGCACACATGCCCAGAGTTGGATATTCTTGCTCTCGCTCGGCAGAAGGTTCGAGTTTCTTACCTGGTATGTTTTACCAACCGAGAACAGCAAGAATAACACTGCTTTCGTATTTTGTTTTGTTTTTAGTATGAAAGGGGGCGATTACCCAACAAATAACCACATGTCCAACAGAGATAATCGTTGCAGGTGCCGCCACCAAGATATCTGCTCGTCCTGCAGCAAAGTCTCCCCGTCCCCTCATCCGTAGGGTGGGTCTGACACAATCACCTGCAGCATATGTCAGGTACATCTCAAGCTCGAAATTAATTCGGTACTCGTAGCAAACAACCGCTATTCAATTGAAGAATATATTGAAAATCGCAAAATCGTGGCCCAGCCCATGCCACAGGCCCTGTCAAAACTCACGTTGACACATCTGCCTCCGCCCACTTTGAACGACATTCCACGTAATGGTGCGACAAGGGTTCGTTAATATCTGTGCGTGCGTCGAACCCATCGGCGATGCAATTTGGGCCGTGTGCGTTGAGAGCGGTTGACAAAAGACGATTCTGAATCACACCCACACACACCCACACACACAAAAACAGAATAGTAAAGTTTTCTATCTTGTTTTTGGCACCCATGTTCGTTCGACCCGTTATGAAGAGGCTATTTTTCCCTTGGAAAACAAAGGGAAAATAGCTCGCTTTCGCTCGCGCACCCTATTTTAATTTAGGGTGATCAATACAACTTTGAGTTTCCCAGCAAAAAAGTACGGATGGTGACCATGAACGACGTTCGTTAAGCTCCAATTCTGTTAGCAGTATTTTAGGATTGATGTTTATTTCTCCGAGGCGAAAGAGCTACACAGTTGTTTGGAGCGCGGGATTCATAGATACATTTCAAAACATAAACATCGTTTCCGGGCGCCCCTCGTGTGAGAAGCTGGGCGGTTACTGGTATGCCGGTATTATTTTGGGGATCTTTACTAACCCTCCTGACATAGATTTGGAAAAAACGGTATCGCTCAGTTACGTTCGCCTCCGACACGATGAACTTGATATCCATAGGTACGGCGTTTGGTGTACTCAAGATTACGACGGAGATGATCAATTTTTTTATTACAGTAGGGAGTTCCATAATATATCGATTAGACCTTATGTGTGAAAGGGACGCCTACGGTTATCTGACGGTTAATTGGTGAATATTTGGTAGGTAGACGGTGGTCAAATTGCGGGTAATACGGGACACATTAATGTCTGGTGACCTGCTGGATAAAGATTTTTCATGTGCTGCTTTGAGCTTTCACTCGACAGCTCTGTACCTATATAAGGAGGATATTATATGTTACTGATGTTTTGAGTCGCCAGGACGCGTTCCCGTGCCAGCTGCGTACACCTTTGGAAATTTTCAACACACTAGTGTAGCCGGTTGTCTCCTATTGGTAAGCGTAGCCCATGCCTGCTTAGGGAGGTGGGACCCTGCTTCCAGCGATGGCCAACGTTGATGAGCAAAGCGTTAAAGCTAGCGTCTGAGAAGACATGCAGGAGGACAGGGAGCTGAGAGAGATGAGAGAGGAGAGCAACGAGATGAGAGAGATGAGACAAGATATAAAGGTGATGATAAGGACAGGAGCAGAGTAGAAGATGTGCGCCCAGAGGGACGCGCTTGTCGCTGAGTTGGAAAGGGGGGCGGGAGGGGGGAGGATAGGAGAAACAGCTGCGAGGGATTCAGTGTCGTCGCCTCCTAACACCTGCGATGGGGGCTTATTCAGGCACGTCGCAACCTTCCTTGTCTCGCCCTAGTTTATCCCAGTCGCAACCCTCGTGATGGAGGCTCTGGGGCGTGATAGGTCTTACGCAGTCAGGCGAGGTAAACGGCCCCATGATGAAGGTTGGAAGGACTCTCGTGTTGGATTATCGTAGTCGAGGAGAAGAATAAGTGTTCTCCTCGGACGTCGGGCGTCGGTCACAATGACAGTTACATCCTGGGCAAGCATCCCCGGAATAAACATGCCTTCTACCATATATGTATTCCACGTATTGCACCGCACATTGCTGTGCGATATTCCCAGATCACAGCTAGCTGTACTCCGAGCATACTCAACAGCCCCCCTTTCTCGGTGTACAGCATATGATAACCATTCACATACACATAAAGAAGGGAAAATCCTAGTGGGAAACCTTCTGATAACACACAAACGAATTATAACAATACCAAATAAAGTTAAACCTCAATGAACTACAACAGCCCCCCTGTTGTAAATCCCTCTGTAAGAACGTCAGTATACCGTCACCATTGCCAGGTAAAACGGCAAAACACAAATGCACAGTATCATCACCAACAACATACAACCTGCCAATTTAAAACGGTGTTCGTAGCCTCAGGCGATGAGCCAAGATAAAGGATTTTTTCAACGACGGTGGTAAGAAAAAATCCGTTCTTACGAGCGAAAATCTCTTGAACAATTCAAAATAAAATATTGTAATCGAATTAAGAAGTTACAACAGCCGTGCCTTAAAACTTTAAAACAAAGGCAAAAAACATAATGCCAGAAATCGCGAGGAAATCCGTTCCACCGGACAAAAGTCTCCTTTTGCCCCTCTCTCCCGCCATAGATACACTGATCGCGACAGTAAAGCGAAATGGCATAAATCCTGTTTCGCATTACTTTAAACATAGAATTTACCTGGCGTTTATAGTACTCGATCAATCTCCCTCGCGAACAAACATTCATCCATCCATCAAATTCGCAAAACAAAACTGGTGCTAGAATAATTAATCACGAACGAATATGTATACCAGGGTACATTCTTATTAATCTCTTAGTGAATACAAAACTCTCCCAAAACAACAAACACGTTAAATACTTCCACGTTTAGGTCAATGTTCAGATTATCCATATGTCACGTCGAAAACATCTCAATCTGACGTAGTACGAATCGTCTCCTCCAATCAGCATTTTTTCAGTCACCCAAAAACATTCCCCAATCCACTAATGATCCCTTTCACTTCACCAATATTCATCCGTTTCGAATCAACGCAAACCTACTCTTCCGATCCAGCCAAAACAACGTCAAAATCGCCCCATCATCATACGAAAGTTTATCTGACAGGGGGCGGCTGCGGTGGCGGCGGCTGGGGTGGTGGCAGCTCAGGTACTGGCATACCCCATACGTCCATCATCTCCGGTGGCGTCGGTGCAGCAGTAGACCAAGTCGCTCCCCCCCCTGCTGTCAGCGGCGGAACCACCAGCGCGGTTTGAGAGGAGGCGAACGCCGTGCCCTGCGAGTACATCGACCTCGCTAGTCCCCCTCTGACCTTCATCTCCATCGCACATCCAGCGCGGGGGACGTGCCCTTCCGTGGCGCAGATATTATCCTCTCTTGCCGTTGCCCTCAAAACAAACTCGTTGGCATGGGCATCGTTGGTATGAAGGTGTTAATCTCTACCTCAGACAAAGGGTGCTTATCGATAAAACAGTGATGTTTGCTCGAGGTTATTACTCCAGCGACCATCTCCGTTTCAGCAGCATCTGTCACCGTGGGGACCGATGGGGGGACCGATATCGCGGTTTCTTCACTTTTTTGTTCATACTGTCCTACAATAGTGGGCGTGTGGGGAACATATCCCATGGGCTGGAAATCACCCGTATACACTCCGTTTAGCGCTACTCGTACTGAAGGCGGGGGCGGGACGAAATCATCTTCACGCCCTCGATGACTCTCTACAGCAGTAGACGGGAACGGGGTTAAGTTATCCACTCGCTCGCCGATCATTTTTACAGCAGTAGGCGGAGGCGGGGTTGAATCATCCACACGCTCTCCTATCATCTCTTCAGTGGTATGCGGAGGCGGGAGAAAATCATCAACTCGCTCTCCTATCATATTTACAGCAGTAGGTGGGGGCGGGGTTAAATCATCCACACGCTCTCCTAACGTCTCTACAGCAGTAGGTGGAGGCGGGGTTAAATCATCCACACGCTCTCCTAACGTCTCTACAGGAGTAGATTGAGGCGGGGATGAATCATCCACACGCTCTCCTATCATCTCTTAATCGGTAGGCGGAGGCGGGAGAAAATCATCCAAACGCTCTCCTATCGTCTCTACAGCAGTAGGCGGGGGCGGGAGGAAGCCATCCACATGCTCTCTTATCGTCACTACGGAGGTAGGCGGAGGCGGGTGAAAACCATCCACATGCTCTCCTATTATCTCTACTCGTACAGCGGTAGGCGGCGGGGAAAGAAAAACATCTACATACACTAAATTCGTTTCTACAGCAGCAGTAAGCGGGGGCTGGACGGAGGGGGATATTGGGGGGGATACCGAAGTGACTGCAGGTGTCTTTAATGGGCGCGATGGAGAAAGCCTAGCAGCACGTACAGAGGAGCCTTTGGTACAACGGGGAAAAGTGATCTTGCCCCCCAAGAGGTGCACTCCAGTCGAATCTAGTGTGACGAAATGCTTGGCTTGAACTGCGTTCATCGAAAAAAGGTTAATGGAAAGGCCGTCCACTACGTAAACTCGCGGCAACTGTACACCTACGTCTATATCACAGTGCAACTTCCAGTTCAAAGTCCCTACGAAAATAACATTTTTGACTGTACCATTACCAACCGCGACCAACTCCTGTCTCGTAAAGGGCGCCTTACGACTTAACACGTTCGTAGCGTCTACTGTCATGTGATTATATGCTGCGATATCACACGTCCATACGTTTTGATAAGAAATCGCTACACCTGAGTGACCAACAAAAACATTCTCAGACTTGCCTCGAGGCTCAAAATGTGCGGTTAGCAGATGCGATGCCGTTGGACCTCTACCATGGGCACTAGGGCAAGGCCCGCGCCACCCCGGTTGGCACTGCTGTTGGCTACCACCACTCCGGGCCGTTTCATGCTGCAGCTAATGCTGATGCTGCTGGTACTGCTGCTGCAGGTACTGCTGCTGCGAGTACTGCTGCTGCAGTTGCTGCTGCGAGTACTGCTGCTGCTCATACCGCTCCCGCAGGTAGTAGAGCTGCTGTTGCTGGTCTAACCCTCGGTTTTCTCGTCCGCTCATTTGGTACCATCCCCAGCCCATGCCCCCATCGGTACAACCTGTAGCCTCACATTCGTCGGTGGCAATCAGGGCGTCCGCATTCATCCCTCGCTCCTCCGTTCCTCCCTTGTTCCGCTTCGTTCCAGGCAATGACTCCAGCACACCATCCGCTAAACGTCCGGGTAGTCGATCCAATAGTTCCGCCGCAGCTAGACCGACGCAGTTGCTCCGCAGTCCAGCTGAGTAGGGTCTCTTGCTCTCAATGGTACGCGGCAATGGCGGGGCTCTCAGGATATTTCCCGGCCTGCGCACTGTCGCCTCTTTGAAAGACTCGCTCTTCTACTTGCTCATTTTCCGTAGCTTTTAGCGATCACGGGACTGCCCGTCCAGCCTTGTTTTCATTGAGAGGGCGTGCTCGTATCATTTTGCTTGTATTTCTGCCTGTCTCGCTTCCCCACAACCTTCCTCCATATTTGTGACATGGGGATCGTTCTACTCGCTGCCCCCAGCCCATAGAGTATCGACCGATCCCGCTAGCGTGACCGAGGCTCTGGGGCGTGATAGGTCTTCCGCAGTCAAGCGAGGTAAACGGCACTCATGATGAAGGTTGGAAGAACTCTCGTGTTGGATTATCGTAGTGGAGGAGAAGAATAAGTGTTCTCCTCGGACGTCGGGCGTCGGTCACACTGATAGTTACATCCTGGGCAAACATCCCCGGGATAAACTCCTGGGCAAACATGCCTGGAATAAACATGCCTTCTACCATATTCCACGTATACCACCGCACATTGCTGTACGATACTCCCAGATCACAGCTGCACTCCGAGCATACTAAACACCCCGAAGTTTGACAACTTTGAAGCGCACTTTGCAATGTGGCGCAGTGTGTTTGAGGCTTATTTGTCGTCGCTTGGTTGCCTGTACATCCTCAAAGCTACTGATGACCCAGTCAAGTATGAGACATGAACGCTCAAGATGAGTTGGAGCAGAGGCACCCGCTGCAGGTAGTTAAATACGCGTTTGGTGAACGGCTTGTTGATAAATTCATTGACGGGGTATGGTTTTGCCGAATTTCACATGCAGCGGGCCAAGTCGCCCAATGGTGCATGGCAGGAGTTGGAGAATTACCGCATGCCTAAACCTCTAGCCGCGACTCACAGGTTTAAGATAGAATTGGAGACCATACACATGGCAGAGGGCGAGGATCCCTTGGTGTTTCTTTGTAGAGTGGACAAAGCTGCAGACGAATTGGCCATGTTGGGCTGTGGTAAGATGGTAGAAGAGGTGAACAGACATGTCGTTAATAACCTCTCCTCTCTGAATACCATTCAGAGTAAGTCCACCCTATCTCGCCCTTCCATCCCTCGTTCCGAGATCGATGAGATCATCCGTGACGCCTACGTAAATGACAAGGTTGAAAAGGCCATGGTGACCAAGGCGTTGGGAGTGAAGGGGGTGGTTGACCCACATGCCGTGTACGCCGGCGCTGCGCAATCCGCACGTAAAGGAGGTGCGGG
>JAYJME010002871.1:0-12946 GCA_036873775.1 Costaria costata | reverse complement strand
AAAACATTCCACCCGAAAAGTAGAGCCACAACTCGCGAGCAATAACGTAAAACAACAGAGATACCCCGAGCACGAACTGTACTGTAGTAGCTACTGGTATACGAGTAGCGTAGCTCTGTCCTCAATGGCGGCAGCATAAGAATCGAGGTATACCACGCAGCTTGCAAAGTTGAGATTCGACGAAATCCTCGATCTCACAGCTGACGTTTTTTTCTTTTATAAATAAGAAAAATTGAGCGTCGACGTCAAGTTCGCGTTTCTTTTACTGCTGTACCCATCGTACCTGGTATTATATGATGGTATACTTAATGGCGGGAGATTCCCTTACCGTACCACTGCTGCTGTGATACGTATGGTAGATAGTAGATACGACGCCTGCCTGGGTTAGGTCATGCCCCCCCCTGGAACGTTAACTTTCGTATAATATAATATAGTACCAGGTATAGTATACGGCAGTACAGATCTGATGAGGGAAGGGATATGATACACGACCAAAAGATAAGTCGACCTGCCTACACTCCTTCCCCAAGGCTAAAATGAAAAAAAAGCAAAAAAAAACAGTGAGGTGGGATTCTGGACGGACTTACGATAAGCGAGTTATTTTCATACGAAGTGTAACACTTCGAAATATTGATATTTTACTTGGTTTTAGTATGCACCCCCCCCATTCTGGGTCTCGCGAATGGGCAGTGGGGGTGTCAAAAAACAAGATCGTGTACCTCTGGGTTACCTGCTCAACATATGGCCCAAGGATGTCTCCCTGGTTCCCCAGGTACTGAAACGAAGCGGGTGGGTCCACGTGCGGTCGTATATCGGTACCGTTGCGTCCCAAAGACCCCGCCGTTCAGAGGGGGGATAGTGTTATAAGGTAGTCGACCGATACTTTACCCCCGTAGCTCAGTAGATAACACCATCACAAGCCTGTACGCACCCCGTAATCAAGAGGCGTTTTCGCCTGAAGATAATAACGGCCTCATTATTAGTCGACCTATTGTATACAGCCCACTACGTACCGCAGTTGCTATTAGTAGCTCCGGCGTGGAAGCATATATTAAGGATAGCTGTACAACAGCAGCAACAGTACAGGACATCTACATCTGTATCAGATCTCTGTATATTGTATGAGAGAACGTTAACGTTCTGGGGGGGGGGGGGGCACCTAAAATACTGGGTAACCTGCTGTTTCGAGTATTTCTATGTGGCCTTTGACCACCTTTTGCTGACTGCGGCAATGCTGACCCTGCCTTGTCGCATGCATGCTTGCTTGTAAGGCAGGACAATCTCGCCCGTGCGCAACAACTCCACGCGTCGGACGGATCATGATCTAGATCATGGAACTACATCATCTAGATCATCTAGACCCTAACCTGCAGCGATGATATGTTGTGCAGGATCTGTATGGTGCAGATCCAACCCAGGAAGCCGGTCCTAGATTATGCAGATTATCCGGCCCCCACCCGGCAACATGAGCTAGATCATACAGATCAGGAAATAGATCTTCCCTGAAAGATCTAGATCATGAAGTGGAAATCGATGATCTGTCGGCTGTGTGGACAACTCACAGCAGGAGTACAAAAGGCTGGTGTATTCGTTTACCTGGTATATGATATATGAGTACAACCACCCGGGCTATTTTCTGTTTCTTTCGATACGAAGTTGTGATGGAACACATACTTACAGAGTATGGGTCGGCCAATAAGAAACACCTATTCTGAGCAAGGCCCTGAAACTTATAAGAACCAGAACCAACCATGGTTACCGTCCGTGATTGAACGTTGAACGTTCCGTGTGGTGCTGCTTGCGATTCGAATGCGTCGT
This sequence comes from Costaria costata, assembly GCA_036873775.1. NCBI lineage: Eukaryota > Phaeophyceae > Laminariales > Agaraceae > Costaria > Costaria costata. The sequence continues at coordinate 11,128 of JAYJME010002871.1, read as the reverse complement.
CCTTGGGAGTAGTGATTGGACACCGTATCGGAAGCTCCGATAAGTCGGAAATCGTATCGGTTTCACCCAAATCGGAAAGTGTCCCGATATCCGATAAACACGCATTTCTTCTAGAGGGGAGGGGATGTCTCTCTACCCCCCCCCCCTCCCTGTTGAAAGTGTCCAAGCTGAATTCTTCATGATTCGACGTGGTCAGGTGTCGAAAGAAAAACAAATGCCTGCTCCTTGATAATACTGTGACCTGTGTATTTCCGTATTTCCGCATCATCATCATCATCGGTTGATTTTTCTTTTCCAGCCCCAGATATTATGTTCGCCCTTCTTTCTCTCTCCCTCCTATGTATAATACTCGTGTCTCAGATTCGGGGTCACGTAGCAGGCTCTTCCCCCCCCTCCTGATACGGTCGTGTCTTGCATTTTTTATCGTGAGAAATAATTCAGCCCCCTCTTCCGTCGTCGACTCGCGTCGAATTTCGCTTTGTGCCGCATTTTGCCGCGCTTCCTTTTTTTCCACGCTATACAGTCCCGAAGGCCACTGTTCTAGAGGCGCTTAATCTCTTGGTGCATTCTTCTGAGGCGGAGCTGTCCGGCGGTGCAGGTGAGTTCGGTTTTTGGGCGACGTTTTTTTTTAACTTCTGTTTTACCGAGTGAACTTAACCAGGTGACGAAAAAGCCCCAAAAGTAAGCAGCCCCCCTCAAGAAAGATTATGGACATTCACGCTGATTCTGTACAGCCTGCATCCTACTGTATGTCCAGGACTTTAATTAATCTTCAAACTCATATGCTTCCCTATTCTGCAGCCATATCTCTCCCCATCCTATTTAAGAGTAGTACTGTTAATAATGACTTGCCCTCGGAACAGTCCAGTGTTACGGCTCTCATCTCCTGTGCCGCTCTATTCTGAGATCGGGTACCATATGGTACCAGCTGGCGTCCCCAGTGGCTCTGTTGGTAACCTCGTAAACCTTCTGAAGGCTAGGTGGCGGGTTCGAATCTCTCGAGATTTGAAAAAATCGCAATTAGCGTGGAAAGCGATACTTTATTCGTGAGTGAACAAAATTCGACTTAAAATGTTGACGAGGGAAAGGGACGGCTGAACCCCTCTCGCGATAAACATTTAGGCAAGAACCGCAGGAGGAAAGGTGGAGAGAAATCTTCTGTGTTTACCTTCCCCCTGTGTGACCCCGGTTGGTGCGTTCAAACATCTGACGCCCAGAAAAAATGGGACGAAAACACACACTACGTTTCGAACCCCGGGAAAACTTAACACCATCCTATACTCGAACCGACCGCCCATAGGACGGCCGAGCAAGACCAGATGGTGGCCCCTGTACACCGTGCTGGTAACGTTTCGTTTCCCCCATGGCCGTTGAATATTTTGCATTGTTAGAGCTGGGAGAGCTTCGATGCATTGACGGAGCAGAACTCGACCGCCATCCTGACCCCCGCCGGGGGACAGGCCTGCGCCATATCGCGGGCCATAACTACCGCCGATCTCGAGGGCGTCTTGGATGAGGACGTCGCTCGCCCGACGATTTCGAGGCAACACCCGCAACCGAGGTAAGCCGGCGTGGGCGCGGAATGTGTCGCGATCACAGGTTCGCGTTTTCGGCGGAAAGGATCATGAGTTACTTTCTGCGGGCATTCGTTTGAACTGTACCGGTAGCAGCTTCCACATACGTAAGCGCCTTGAGTGTCAAAGAATCGACTCGCCAAGGCAACCCATGACTCCGAAAGCGTTTCTCAGTTCGTTTCTTGCTGTGGGGCGACCAAACATTATCCCAGTTCGGCCACGTCGAATGCTTTGCACTTTCCAGGAATCTAAGAGACAACGCGCACGTTGATCTCGTGAAACATGCTACGACACTCACATGCACTAAATGCATAAAGAAAGCTTCGACGGCGCGCGTTAATGTGTTTTTTCTCGTGAGCATACATCTTGAACGGCGATGTCTCCTCGTCGTCCTTAATACACCCCGATGCGACGAGGGTTCGCCAATCCACCCACGTCTCCCGTCGCTTTCCGTTGAACAGCGCCACGTTGTGCAACATGGGTGCCACTTCCGTCGCGCGAGGGCAACCGGCGGCCATGGCCGTCCCGACTGCCGCCGCTATACCCGCTGTCCCCACTTCCTCCTTTGGGAGAGAGCGCCGCATCACGCCAGGGACTAGAACCACGCCTGAGATCGACGGGATCTTCGACGTGGACGCTGCGCCCGCGAGGGTTACGGGGGGGTGCCCGAACTCGAGGTAAGCCGGCGTTGGCGCGGGGCAGAAGCACAGTAATTTCAGCGGAAGGGGCCACGAGTTGTCGTCTGTGCTCGGTCGGGCGAAGGGGCCTCCATTTGTACTGTACCAGGACAATATTAATAGCAGCTTCCACATAAGCGCCTTGGGTGTCGACAAATCGGCTCGTCAAGGCAACCCATGCCTCCGAAAGCGTTTCTCAGTTCGTTTTTTGCTGCGGGGGAACCAAAATATCCCAGTTTGGCCACGCCGCATTGTTTTCGTTTGCCAGAACCCTGCAGAACCGCCTGCACGCAAGTCTCGTGGCATGCTACGGCAGCATTGCGGCACATATGCGCTAAAATCTTAAAATATGTTTTCGACCGTACATATCGAACGGCGATGTTTCCTGGACGCTCTACATACACCACCATGCAAGGATGTTTCACCAGTTCACCCACGTCTCTCGTCGCTTTTGGTGGAGCAGGACCACGCTGTGCGCGACGGGTGTCGGTGTCGCCAGCCTAGATGATGCACCTTCGGTCACGGCCGCCGAAAAAAACGATATTGAGGAGAAGGAGAAGGGCGAGAGGCCAACGCTGCCGAGAGACTTGGACGTCTTCGAGGAGGGGGAGAGGACGGCGCCTGGCGGTGGAGAAGATGGGGTGGCGGCCATTACGCCAGAGGTGGCAATGGGGCCCGCGAGGTTGAGTTCTTCTGAGCCGGCGGCCGACACCAGCGGTGCGGAGGCGGCGCCCGCCAAGCCCGACGCTGACAAAGCGGAGAATGGTGAGGGGAAGAAGAAACCGATGCCACCGTGGGCTGTGGGCGCGACAATCAACGGTGAGGTTTTGTTAGGTTTGCAGCCGTGTTACAAGCCCTTATTGATACATTCGTTTCAGTTGAGCGCCATACATATGTTGGCAAGATATCGCCCGATAGGCCTCCGCCCCCCACCCTCTGGCTTACGCCGGCTCTCTTGCGTTATTTTTACTGTCGTGCACTGGGAGCAGCACTCTCAGCCTTCGTTGGCTTGTATCGATGTATGGTTAGTTGTCCTATGGTATTGCCCATTAGCCCCAACGAAGGCGGTGGTGTCCTCGGAAACAAGGCCAACGATGGAGTGATTCGAGTCTAGCGATTTTGTCCAATCGCCGAAAATGTCGGGCGGTTCCAAACAAGCGGCCAGGATGGCTCCTATTGTTTCTGCACGAATCGTATTTCTGTCATGCGAAGTACGGTCACGCATCAATCACCTTACATTAAACAGATCTGTACTGTCTGGAGAACACCATGGCAAGTGACCCTTGACTTCTTCGAACCTTGCGGCACCAAGCTATCGCCCGAGAAAAGATAACAATCTGGTGGTTGAGTTGTGGGTCGTTGTCTTTTGAGTTCAAGAAAAAACGAACGGACGGGACAGCAGGGCAAGATTGCGCGCGTGAATCGATACACCCCCCGTGCCACTTACTTTTGCCTCGCCGCCACCTTCTCCTTGCTTTATCTTGCTAGAAAACGCGATTACAAGAGCGACCAGAAGCTCACGTGGTCTCTTGATAAGCAATAAAGTGTGCAGACCATATTTTATTCGCTATGCAGAGACAATCGCCTGGTGGTCTCTGAGTGGGAGAAGTATTACGGCCGAGACAGGTGTTCACTTGCCATTACATTCGCACAGCATGCGGTCAGCCTGGAAAACAAACCCTGCGTTGGTTGATGTTGTGGGAAGCAGTGCGAATAACACCGTTTTTGTCCCCGTGTCCGTTTTCTTTGTGAATTACACCCATTCCTGCTCTCCCACGCAGTCATGATTTACCAGATGCAGGACATACGTGGTCGGCAGATTGCCGACGTGTTGGAAAAGCTTAATACGTATGTGCTCGATCCTGCGGACGCGGCGACAAACGGCCAAGATGGTTCAGCCATAGGGCAGACTGAAACGTATCCGATCGGAGCAGAGGAAGCAATGATCGACGAAGAATATCGCATCAATCGAGAGCGGGAGCTCGAAGGTAATACCATTTTTGCGTATTCGGAGCTGTCCCGGGGAACGGGACCTGTTGCCTTGCTGAAGTTTCCGCGAGAGTTGGGTAGCAGACATAAAACCAGACAATGCTGAACAGTTTTTCTATTGAATACGTAGTCTTTGGTGAGAGCGCGCGATCTATGGAGATGGATGGCGCAGTACCGATCGCTTTGAGTCACAGCAGTAGTGCCCACAAGCCTCGAGGAATCGATTGTCCTACGCTAATTTTTCCCCACTAGAGCGAGTGCAACCCCCCCCCCCTACCTTTCCGTTTCGCTATCACAATGATTTTCTTTGTTCATCGTTCAGGGCTTCATGCTCACCACGCGCAAGTTTCGTAAGCCCAGTCCACTCTAGGCACCCGGCACCAATTTGACCGTTGTAGCACATACTATTCGCTGTCAGGGGCGTGGTAGCTGTGGTGAGCAAAGCCCAACCGACGGGGAAGGGTGTAGAGTACCAGGTACAGAGCTAGGAAGAATGGGAACAAAAACACAGCCGACGTGTTTCAGTCGGACGGCGTGCTAAGTCTCGCCTCCGTACATGCGATTCCGTCGCACCGTTGTCTTCCCGCGCGGTTCATCCCGGTCATATAGTATCTGGTGCGCCACCATCGAAGAAATAATTGGTATTCCGTGGTCAACCGAGCAGTCGAGTGTGCTAATCTACAACGCCCGCACCGCTCACCCGCCTACCCTATGTGACGATTGTCCGAACGGCCGTTTCGCTTTGTGCTTCTTCCTTCGTTCGTGGGACAGAGATTGAGAATCTCGTCCGTAGGCTCTGCCCCAAAGACCTGGTGCACTTCACGGGCTGGTTTGAGGATGTTAGGGATGCGGTGAATGAGAGGGCAGAGGTCTGCCAGCTCCAAGAAGTGAGCTTGCCAAGCAGGAAAGAGGACGAGCAGAGAGGGAAGGGGTGGAAGCAGGGGGGTCGGGCAAGCAGGAAGGAAAATAAGAGAGAGAAGCGGTGGAAGCAGGGCGGAGGGAAAGGGGGGAGACGGAGGCGGGGGCAGACTAAGGAGGGGAAGGAGGAGGTCGGGAAAGGAGAGGCCGGCGGAAGCAAGGAAGGCGAAACGACAGGCTTCTGCTTCCGCCCGGAAGGCGGTTTGACTCACAAGGCAACGATGCCGTTTACATTTAGCACCGGAATCTCGCCGGGTGCTGCCACGAGCGCAGCTTTTCCCCTTAGTACCGAGAGTGCGCGGGCTGCCTGGACGCCTCTGGACAGGAATCCCCGGAAGCCGACGAAGACCCTCGGAGGTAAGAATGCTTAGAAAAAACTCTAATAGGCAGCGTTTGCGAGCAGAGTACAGCTAAAAAATCGCAGAAACGAATGGGTTGGGCGCGAAGACAGGTTTAAGGGGGTCTACCAGCGTGTAGCACGTCCATCACAACGAATGGCCGAGAAAGCGCCGCGGCCGAGAGCCTGTCTTACCAGCAGGCGCCCAGAACGCGGGGTGGACTCAGCGACTGCCGGCGTGCCTAATATGCTTACGTTACATGATGCGTGGTTTAGAGTGTCCAACCTTCACGTCGGGTTACATTGGTTTGAATGTTGGTATGTAGCGCAAGAATGGGGGTTCCGTTTGTCGCATTTTGTCACACGGTGCACGGTGTCTCACGCGGTGAATTTTAACAGTATTGGTACGGTACACAGCAGTGCGCTATCAGCAGATTGAAATGTCCATGCCATATTAGTCTGCCACTCGCGAGAGTAAGATTTAAGCACGAGCCGCGGCTATCATACTTTATTCCGCCATCGGTGTTTGTTGGCGGGAGGCACCCACGAGCCAACTGCGAGCGATGCGTGCGGCACCCACGAGACAACTGCGAGCGACGCGTGGTGCTCGGGGCGCGGCAGACAGTTGTCGACGTAGTTTTGAATCAATGCCGACAATGCTCATGCCCCCCACGCATCGCCTGACGTCTATCCCTCTCTCTCCTTCGGCCTATCCTCACCCGGCTTGATGGATATCCAGGCCAGCTCTGGAAGATTGGTTCGGCGATGGTGGGAGCACCCTTTGAGGCTGAGGGGACTGCCCCCCCCAGCTTGATCAGCTCCGCCGAATCAACACCGGGCTTCGACGAAAGCGCTCTCAAGAGCAACGGCCCACCGTCGCCCGCTTAGGGGACGTCTCGGGCCGAAGAGAACAGGCCCTGCCGTGAGATAATTGTGGAAAGCAGCAGCCACGGGTGGACGATGTAGTAGCAGCTTCCTGAGAGCGATACGTTTATTACTGGCGGTTCCGCCCATACAGAGGCGGTACCCGAGAGAGAGAGAGCGCACCGGGCAAAAGCATATGACGCTTCTGAGCCGAGGCACTATTTGACGCGTGCTACGATAGAGGTAGCACTTTTTAGCGTTTTTTGTTTCTGAGTGACGGAGCTCCTTAACCCAAAATCGTCAGGGTATCGTTCTTGTTTTGCGATATGATAGTTTTGTATACCTAGGTCATGGATTTTTTAATCGGGTTGCACTTTTGGTTAACCAAAACCAGTATGTGGGTGAAGTACAGAGCTCCTAACGTGAGGATCCTCAGACAAAAACCGGTGCACCTCTATCTATCGTAGCACGCCTTTATACTCATACTCACGTGCGCAATGTTGGATTGGGTTGGGTTGGGCTGGGTTGGGCTTGGTTTTGGTTAGGTTGGGGTGCGACGGTACATGGGTTGGGTGGGTGAGCGGGTCGGTAGCCGGGGGGTTGGGGTCGGAAATTACGAAGCGCGGGTGAGCCATTGCTGCGCTGCGTGTGGAGACTAAGGCGAGATATATGGCCGTCGCTGATACGACGTCCCAGGGTTGCCCAGAGGGTAGAGGCACGACGGGAGCATTTGATTGGGGCTTACACAGACCTAAGTTTAACGAGAGGGCGCCGGCTCAGCTGTCGTTTAAATTCCTCGAAGTTGGGTAAAGCTGTCCTTCGACTCTATACTTTCGGAAGGCCTTCACAGCAATACTGTGCCGTGAGGGCTGGTTTATGGTCGTGAAAGTGGACTCGTTAAGAGTTCGTTCGTACAAGCAGTGTCGATTTTTGTGGGCCAAACATATACTCTGCCTGCACGTGATATTTTTACAGTTTGTAAGTGTTTTTTTTTCCGTCAACGCACAAGTCCGATGTGTCCCCCCCCCCCTCTTCCTGCCCCCCAAGACGCTGGAGTCGAAGGGTGCGCATTTGTAAACAGTGACAGCGTTTTTTTTGTAGAAATTTAGGTGATTTGGCGTTTTCCAGGACTGAGAGAGTCGGTCTGGTGGATTGCTCCAAATAACTGTTCCATTACTTTCGATAGTTTAGACTCGTGTTTCGCATGGCGACCCGTTGTTGCGCGTGAGGCTCCGACACCAGCGTCATGATTTCAACCACTTTCCGGATGCTCACGATGAGAGGGGGAAGGGAGCCCGGTGTGGGAATAGTTGAAGTCAGAGAAGGAGCTGGTGTGCCACGTCTCGACGAAGAGTTGTTCGGGGGTAATCGTTCTTACGTGGGGTTGACGATAGCCCCCATCCCGACTGAATATTACCTTCGGTGTTAAGACTTTTCGCGTCGTGTTGTCTTGGGGGGGGTAGATTCGTGTCGTTAGCTAGCTGTCGTCTTGTGGTGGTGGTAGCGAGTTTCGAGGTATGTAGAGCAGCCAGTAGAGAGGCGCCGTCATTCGGGTTGATGTTGCTGATTAATTTCGGGTGCAACAAGGTAGAGGGTGACACAGGCTTAAGTTTAACGAGAGGGCGCCGGCCCAACTGTCGTAGAATTCCTGAAAGGTGGGCAGAGCTGTCCTTCGACGCTTGCTTGATGTTCTCGGCACTCTTTTCTTTTAGACTGATAGTGTTTCGTGAAAGGCTGGTGTGTGGTTAGAATAATAGTGTTTCGTGAAGGCTGGTTTAGGGTTGTAAAATATGAGTTGTTTTAGAGTTTGTTCGTACAAGTAGTGTCGGAGTTTTGCCGGCCAACATACTCTTCCTGCGTTTGCCACGTGTGTCGCGGTGCATGATATTTTTATAGTTGCTAGTGTTTTCCGCGTACGCAGAAGTCAGATCTAATCCCCCACCCCCCCCCCCCACAATCCCCTCTCCCCCAAGATACTGGAGTCGAATGGTGCAAGTTTATATATGGAGGTGGCGGGAGTTGTAGTTTGTTTTAGTGATAGGGTGTTTTCCAGGCCTGGGAGACAAGGGATTAACGATTCTTATACTGTACTCGTCCGAAAGCAGAGTCAGTCTGGTAGATTGCTACGTAGCTGCTCTATTGTTTCTGATAGTTTCTAATTGTGTTTCGCAAGCCTGCCCATCCTTACGCGTGAGGCTCCGACATCAGCGTCATGTGGGGGGTTTCAGCTCTGTCTAGAGAGGGCAGAGGCACGACGGGGGCAATTGAGTGGGGCTTGAAAATACTAAGTTTTAACGAGAGGGGAACGGCCCAGCTGTCGTTTAGTTCCTGGAAGGTGGGTGAAGCTGTCCTTCGACGCTTGCTTCATATTCTCGGGATCCCTTTTAGAGTAGTGCTGTTTTTCGTGAAGGCTGGTTGATGGTTATGGAAGGCGGGGCGTTGAGAGTTCGTTCGTACAGGAGTGTCGATTTCTGCCGGTCAACATACTCTGCCCGCGCTTGCCACATATTCCGTGCCGCACGATATTTTTGCAGGTTTCTGTAATAAATTCGTGAAGGCTGGTTTATGGTTTGGAAGTCGTGTCGTTCAGAGTTTGTTCGTGCAAGTAGAGTGTCGATTTCTGCTGGCGAACATGCTCTCCCTGCACTTGCCACATGCCAGTATCCCGTGCCGCATGATGATCTTAACAGTTTTTTTTTTTTTTTTCCCCTCGTTAAAGCAGAAGTCCGATCTACCTCCCCCCCACTCGCCTGTCCCCCAAGATGCTGTCGAAGGTTGCAAGCTTATATATATGAATTTTACAGAAATTATAGTGTTTTTTTTTTAGTGCTATGGCGTTGTCCAGGACTGACTCTGTTAGGTCCGGTGGTTTAGAATTGTGTTTCGCAAGCCGACCCGTTCGTTACGCGTGAGGCTCCGACACCAGCGTCGTGTTTTCACCCGCTTTCCGGATGATCACGGCGAGGGGGGGGAGGGAACCCGGTGCGGGAGTTGTTGAGGCTAAAGAAGAAGCTGGTGGTGTTCCACACGCGTTGACCTTGAGTTGTTCGTTCGCACGTGGGGATGACGATGGCCCCCATCCCAACCGCATATTACATTCGGCGACAAGCCTTTTCGCGTTGTTTTGTTTTTGAGGGGTGGGTTTGTGTCGTTAGCTAGCTGTAGCCTTGCGGTGGTGGTGGCGATTTTCGGGATATACTGAGCAGCCAGTCGATGCGTCATTGTTCGGGTTGATGTTCGCCCATTCATTTCGGGCGCAGCAAGGTAGAGGCTGATGTGTGGCTCGGCTCTGTCGTGCGCGTGTTGGGCGGTGTCTCCGACTTTGTTGTGGCTTACGGTATCGATCGGTCTCTTTCCGAGATTCCCCGCTGTGCTTGTAGCTCAGCGCGGCAATCTCGCCTGGCTATTGATACGTGTTGGCGGCCTGTTATACGGATAATGAGGTTGGCGTGACGATGTCGAACGTCTGTTGGCCTTGGAGCGTCACAAAATTAGACGATAGGACGGCATCGAGATTTTGTAGTAAGGTGTAAGTAACGATCTTGAGAGGGCTGCGGTCTGCTTCCTAAAGCGCTCTATTAATAGTATATGAGGTCACCGCCGAATTCATATGTTTTGCGTCAGAAGCGGCTGCGCCTTCAGGGTTGTTTACACCCTGCTGTGTGTGGTTGAGAGAGCGGCTGTAGAGACTTTAAAATCGTGTATGCCCGACTTCCTCGCGCTAATCCTTAGCGAGTGTGCGTATCCCGTTCTAAGAGGAATTGTAGTAGCAGCGCATGCCAGAAGCAGAGTGCATCCACCAGAAGGTCACAACGTAGAAGGGAAATAACCCTTTACCAGGTACCAGGTATTATTTTTAGATTCAACGAGAGGGAAGCTTACAGGATTCACCCGCCGCGTGTCGTACTTTAAGTTTTGTTCCACGGAAAAATTGGCCGTTGATGGCGTTACCGATGAAGGGTTGAAGGGGAACGGGGGGTGGGGAGGGGGGACGGGGGGGGGCGTAACCTTAGGCGACCTTCTTGGTGCCTTCGAGAGGAACTTCACCATGACCTCCTTTGGTCCATAAAGCAGAAGAGAGTCGGTAAACGTCTACTTGTATGTAGAGCAGATTCTGGTGGTGCGCGTATTTGTACATCTTTCGCTTGCGCCAGCTCCTATTAATAGACGAACGTCATGAGGTGTCGACAATCATTATCTCGCCGTGGTCTGGGGCGGTTATGAGTAGAGGAATCGAGCTCCCAGCATTAATATCTATATATATATGTTTTGCTTTGATCAATATTTTTCGAAAGTGGTTGATACGTATTCCAGCTTCATGCCGCCATTTTTTTATATCATTATAAAGCGAACGGTGCCTTAGTTACTGAGCGCTGCCGATGTGAGGTGCTTTTTTCATGTGGCGGGTTTCCCCTATACCGCCAACTGGCGCAAAAAAAACGGCATACATTTTTCTGTCGTACTTATTTGTCCTGTTAAAACACATATTGAATTAAACGAAAACAAATCTGTGTGGTCACGAATCACTGGAATTTACGCTGAAAAGTCTTTAATCAAATGGAATCAGGACGTCGTAAGCTACTCTACGTGGTCGAATGCCAAAAACAGAAGAGCAAACAAAAATAAAATTAGGATGACAGAAGAACGCATACACATCAGCAAGCAGCAACTACCAGCAGCACTCAGCAACGCTCGGAAGGTACGAAGCATCTGGCCAAGACAAAGGTTGAGGGACGGGGTGGTTGGGTCGGTGGGTAAGTGGGCGAGTG
>JAYJME010002870.1:0-12947 GCA_036873775.1 Costaria costata | reverse complement strand
TGCGAATCGAGGAAACAACACCAATCGAATATATCCAAGTCGGTTGCCGTTTTCCAACCGCGGCGCCCGTTCGTGTGTGCAAGAACGAACGCGTCGAGATCGTCGGTGATCTTATTCTTACGTTGTTGACCTGGTCGTCCTTCCAACGAGGCGAGGATGTACTCCCGACGGGCTTTCAACCTCGCCGCATCAATAAGGACCGGGCTACGAGGGACGGGGGATCCGTGGTAGAGTGGTGCACCACAGTGTGAGCAGTAGTTACATGGGCTCCGGTTTTCCGATCTACACGTAGCGCATCGTACGGACTGAAAATGGCCGCGGTAAATAGTGCGGGCATCTCCTCTTGGTAGCGCCCCCCCCCCGCGGCTTCCCTTCGTCTCGCACACCTCGGTTGCGCTGCACATACATCACAACCGATGCGGGGAAATACACTGAGGCCTGGTGACGATGCCCGAGATAACGCTATGCACGTATTGTTCCGGTCGACGACTACCGCTTTATCTTTCAAAAATCTACCTCGTAAGGCCGCATGGCCCATCTGGGGTATCGCCTCTCTTTTAACCCTCCGTCATGGCTGGGCCAATGAAAAACAAACCTGCATCTCTCGGGGCTACCACCAATGACCGAACCGCAGGTTGCTGTACCAGCCGGAACCAGTACGCCCGCGCATCTGGTATGACAAAACGGCGTGTGCACGCCATTCTGCCAAGTGTTGTACAATGCTCCCATCCATCACTGGGGGGGGGGGGAGTCACTCAACATTTCTTCCGTCGTACTAGACATGCTCGACACATTTTTCGCCAGTACGCCTACCCCGGAAGAACCTTCGCAATCGTACCCAAATCGTCAACCTCAAAGCACGCTACCATGCACAGATGATAAACCTAAAGACCTTGCTGGGTGCAAGTTTTTACAGGCGTTATGTATGTACATGCCGGTATACGTAGTCTATTGGAGCTAGTAAAAAAACAAGCTATGAACACAGGAACAAGTATCTGCAGCAATAGTTTGATTTTGTTTTACTTTGCTCATGCGCCCCGAGCACTCAATGTTACTTGGCGTAGCTCACTGTTACTAGCCAACAGCAGTACGCAGTACATAAACACCACCCAGCTGTAGTGGCATACGAAACATAAGCTTAAGCCCACCAAATTCTGCACTCATCAGACTCAGAACTGGCAACGCATACTCTACCCAAGTGCAAGTCAACTCAAACTAAAAAGCCACAAATTGCAGTGGAAAAGCACAACACCAATGCCGAGAACCAGCAAAAGAGTTGCCGGTAACCTCAAAACGACAAGACACCACCCACACCCCATACGTGTCTTTTTAAGCATAATACTTTCGCTGTCGCAGTGAAGACCACCAGGGTGATGATTTGTGACGCCCTTTCGCTCGCTTCGGCTGCCGTCTCCACTTCCCGCCGTGTTGAACCCCCGTGCCAGCAAAAATGCTGAACATCGCTGCCGTGCCAACACCCTTTCTCTACCATTCGCTCTCTTTTGTCCCTTCCTCCTCGTCACTGGGCGCCTGTTCATACCACTCGCGGTTGAAGGAACTGTTAAATATCGCAAACCAGACCATCCAGTCCATCTGGCGACTCCTGGAACGATGGTGGCGGCCATGGCGTTGGTGCCACGGCTGGTAGTTGCTGCTCCTAGTGCTGCGGCGACGTCGGCGGTGGTGCCTGCGTTTCCTTATCCTTTTGTCGCGGGGACGGCTGACCCTCAAGCAGCGGCTCTTGCGAGGGTGGCTGCGATGGTAGCCGCGGCGACGGCTGTGGCGGCTGCAGTGGCGGCAATAGCGATTTCGGCTGCCGTTCCTGCATCTTCTCTGTTTCGTCACTATCTCCTCCTCCTGCTGCTGAGAAGCCGCTGCTGCTGTTGTTGCTGCTGCTGTTGCCGTGGCTGACCCTCCTGCCCCTCCCTCGCTCCCTTCTCTACCAGCTCCCCCATCTCCGCCTTCTCTCCTCTCTCATGCCCTTCTCCTCCGTCCTGTTGCTATTGTTCTCCCACCTGGTGCTGCTGACCAAGTTTCTCCAGGTGTTCCGTCATCGAAACCAGCATCCCAAGAAGCTCCTTGTGTTTAACTCGAACCTCCGAACATTGTTGCTGGACTCATTGATCCTGTACCTAAAAAAACACTCCAACGAGTTGGTCAAAGGGCGTCGGAGAGGCGGCACGATTCGCGTCCGTCCCTTTCTCCACTGATTTGCGGAACTCTTCTCGTTCTCGGAGGACAATGAGGGCATAACGTTGGATGTCCGATGCATCCAGTTCGGCCATGGGCCTGTTCCGTTGTTGCATGCAGTGGTGAAAAGCAGCTTGGTCAGTAGGGACTAGGGATTGCTCGCTCAGGGGAGTTTTATCGTTTCCCGACCCGACCTCGCCCCTGGCACACATGTTTTCTGCATAAAATAGCCTTTGATGCATCATACTAGTATATTGGGCCAAATCGTGAACGGGGCTCCCTTGTTTTACGTGGATGGATGGGTTGCGTGCGTGGCCGCCAAAAAGCTGGCAGGAGAGTCTGAGAGTTCCATGAAGCAAGATAAGATAACCTATGTCTTTATTACCGTATCAGGAGTGGCGGCGAGAGTGGGAGGCGTGGGCTTGCCCCGCCACCTTTCACAAGAAACTTTGTCTTCGCTGCGGACCCCAAAACATCCAGCATTTGGAAAACATAATTTCCGCCGCAATCTACGAAGATCTGTGGTTAAATACATATAAACGAAATCAGGATCTGCTACAAGTACGAGTAAACTGCACAAAGTCTTATCTTCATTCGACATCATTTCTTCGTTCCACTACAGTAGACTATCCTAACCACGCACGTTTGCATTCCGGTATTTGGCTCCGCTACGAACAGCTTCCAGAAGTTTATCATGACCCTCTGTGGCAGCGACGCGTCATAATTATTGGTTAACGTGACTAGCCAGGGTCTGCTAGACGTTGACGACTGTACTATATGCCCCCCTCGCACGGGAAGCATTGGCGAACTTCCCATGGCCACAGACAAGTGGTCCAGAACATACCACAAGCATAATTGACCAAATAATACACCGTAAGACATCAACCGCGACCGTTACCCCTGCCACAGGATTTTGCCCTGTCTTCATCTCACAGCATGCCTATCTAACACATTCGCGTGGGATGCAAACGTTCACACGTCCCAGAACCACGGAAAAACATGTATGTATCCTGATCATAGCGCTATCGCTTGCACGCGGAATGACGTAGGCACAGCAGCCGTGTTCGTACCCGTACCGCCTGTCCTGCCGCTTTGACATCCGGGCGGTGATGCTGGGTCGCGCCGAACAAGTGAACGAAATATCTGGCCCAAAGCGAACGCCGGTGTGATCGCGGCAACCCCTTCGCGTGTAAGTTGAGAGAGCTGTGGAAGGCGCCTCGAGTGGTCGTGGCAATACTATTAGCTCAGGCAGAGGAATTGCCTTCTTCGTCGGGCACTTGAACCTTATGTCACGTGGCGAACCACAACACAGCGAGGACCAGCAATACGTTGAGAGCGACCAAGCATACTCCAAAAGCGGATCGACTGGCCTCTCCTGCGACGCCGATCTTGATCAACATCGCCAGGAACATGGTTAGGAATATCAGGACGCAGCCCCGTGTGTGGATAAGGAGACGGCCCAAGAGGTGCACACAGAAACGGGCGATTTGATGCAATGATGTCTCGTATTATCGTCAAATAGGTCGATCCACTGTCCGCTATGGCGTAGTATATAGATGTATTCTACGGCTTATAGTCAGGTCAATTTATATATACTTGACGTATGACGATTCTATTTACACCAAGCGGCCAGCCTACCACGCACCTCGAATAATGCAATTCTCGGGGTTTCATGCGTTCGATATACACAGCCGATCGGCAAGCATGACAGACATGCTCAACGATGCGAGTGCAATTCAGCTCGAGGTACAGCTCTACCAACAGCGTGTTTGCGTTATCATAACTCACCAGGCGATAGAGCCACAAGTCAGTTCGGTCCAAATGCGGCCGCCGCATCAGCTCAAATACCAGCAGATTCACGAAGGCAAAAAGACACCCAATGGCCGCTTGTGTCACCGTGTGCGGCGCGATAAATATGAGTACATCCGTCAGAAATATCCTCCGGCAGCACTCGATCACCTCGTAGTAGTACATGTTAGGGTCTGAGAACGAATCGCCAACAGTTCCAAATGTGACGGCGGTTGGCATTCTTGAAGGCGTCTACTCGGTAGAAGAGTCTATCAGAGAATAGGCTGGGGTCAATATATGGGTTTGGGTTGGTAATCCTCAACATGAACCTCGTTGAAGCGGACTGGAGTGATATCATCGGTGAAATCGTTACTGGCAGGTAGTGCCGACAACGAACACTAAGCAACGAATATTGAACATATATACGAGTGACTACGGTAGGGATTAGGGTCCATACCTCGGCACCAATGGTAGAGGGGTAATGATTTGAACAACAGATTGATTGGTCATTACGCAGTACAGTATCTACTGTACAGTGGTACCCTGGTACATAACACCATGTAGTACCTGGTTTTAACCTACTTCGAATAGAGTAGTTCCGGAATGATTGTACGGCGTGCACAGTAGTACCATTACGGATGACCATAGTAAATAGGACCACATATTGTTGGCAAAAATAAGGAAATATATAGGTTTTGGTGTCTACAGTAGGTTATATTGTGTCTGCAGTACTCGTAGTACTGTACCTATTAACTATGGACCGAATATTGTCAGCAAAAATAGGGAAATCTGTTTTGGTGTCTACAGTAGGTCCTATTGTGTCTACAGTAGGTCTTATTGTGTCTACAGTAGGTTCTATTAACTATGTTTCCCCGTAATAGCACATTTTCGTTCTATTATGTGTGTTCGTATGGTGCTCGCTCTCGTAACGTACTCGTGTAGCATTTGTGCTCGTATCCGTTCTGACCAGCGATGTACTGGAAATTTACGAGTATGATACGGGTCCTGGTGCGCATTATGTACACGTTTATACCAGCATTACCGGTACTATACGAGTGCGCCTGCGCCACTCATATGGAGCTCTGATACATAGAAGCGGATAATACAGATTGCTGCTGTTGTGCGGGTTGCTGTGGAGTTTGCCTGCTCTGTGTCCCGTACTCGTGCTCGTTCGTTACCAGCAAGACACGATACGAATACGAGTATGATATAGGGGCGAATATGATCATACCACGGTTGGGCAATGACCCCTGACCCACACGAGCTTTGGTATATACGCCCAGCAGCGCTTCGCAGGACACAAATTTCTGGGTTTCCAGGGTTTCCGTTAATTAGTTTTAGTCGTTTAACCCCGGATAGTGCATCCCGCGAGATCTGTTTCCATATGTGTTCCCTTCTCTGCAAGGGCTCTCACGCCACCGGAAGGCTCTCATCGTCTACAACATAGATGAAGGAAATAGCTCGGATGATTTTACATTCATCGGTCTTGTCCGATGCTCGGCAGGTTGTGGATGGTTTGACTACACCCTCAGATCGAGATGCAATCGCTAGGACTTGGTACCGCCCCCTGTTTAGGGGTTTCGAGTAATGTTTGGGACAGTTCACCATATTTGGGGCGAGCTCTTCCCTCGCTACAGTATTGAATTTGAGCATTTACGTCCGTCACCAAGATGACCTGTCTTTCTTCCCAACAGGGGATATGGCAGGCGGCGACGACAAAGCAAAGCCTATGACATTGCCCCTGTTGCTCGCGGTGCTTGACTTCGCTCTCGTACGAGGATCGTTCTTCCACGAAATCCAAGTCAAAGTCGTGTGTTAAGAACAGTCGACATCCGAGCTATGGTTCAACAGTTTGGTATACGCTACGCCCTTCGCGCAAATGGATTGAGGGAGTGGAGCACCAATTCGTACCAGGTACCACTCAAGGAACAAGGCCGAAGTACCAGTTACCGATCTGTGTTACAGCAATCCTCACCAAAGTCCGTCCAGAGAAATATGAAAGGGACCAGAACCGGATGCTCTGCTCTTGCCTTCACTCTTTCCTCCAGCTCTTGCGAGATCAGCGGAGATGATTCGATTTGGGATTGGTGAATAGACACCGTCGTTTGTATCGCAGACGGGGCGCCGTCCCCGTTGGCCGAGCGTGCTGTCGTGAAAACCTCAGTGGATTCGTTGTCCTCATGTTTGGCGCTGTAGTGAATTCGAGGGTTGAGTAATTCCTGGTGTTTCCAGAGAATGACGGAGTACAGAACGGGGATGCCGATCGGGTACACCTTCACAGCGGCAAGAGGGACATAACGACATGCCAGTCCAAACAACTCAGATGGCTACAAACGATACTACTCCTCTTATACGCATCAAATCTCGTGTGAATGTGTACCAACCCGCATGACACACTCGCTAGATTGTCATATATGCAGCAGCAACAGCAACACGACACCACGGTTGACTCACCAAGACCATGACCTCTGCATATGCTCGAAATAACGAAGTCAAGCGTGTTGGACACAATATGCTGTAGTCTGCGATGAGGTAACTCTCTCCATCCACAACGTTGCCATCGCAAGGAAAGGTATTCAATACCACAGAAGGGGCTGAGGTGAACACCTGCAATTCTAAACGGTTGAGAAGAGTCAGTCGTCATAGACGCAAGACACAAACAGCGGGACCGACGCACAACCACCGCGGCCCTCCTACAGTATGTCCCACTGTACATCGACATGGACCGAGACCAGCCGTTGTAGAAAATGCTACCGTATACCTGGTATCCGACAACGAGATGTTCAACACTAGCAACAAGCAACGGATTCAATTCATATCTGGCTCCACCCAGCTGTTTCTTGTCCGTTCTTGCGGGAGAAGTGACGACAGCATGCAATTCCACCATTCCGGAGCGTGCGGGTCATGTCTGCATCCAAATGTCAATAGAACACATTTCCCCCTGAGGTACCCCATTGAGCCTGACTCGTCCTCTGACGAGAGCTGGGAACTATATCAGAAATACTTACCAGGAACGTTACAAACAACCCCGCCGATATATTCCTTGACCCTGCAGCTTTCTTTGCAATCACCCCGGCCGACCCAATCCCCGCCCTGCCTTTGGTGATCCGGTAGTTCAAAACCAGCCCGGTGACCATCGCAAACGGCGCGAGCGTCGTAGCTAGTAGACGTTTAGTTAAATTAACGGGGGGGAGAACGCACAAGGTCGATAATATGTATCCTAGGTCGAAGTTCAAGACATTGATCCACGACAACAACATCGAGAAGGAAGCAGGGAACTCGACACCCGTGATGCTTGAAAACACTGCTAGGATCTGCCATACCCCCACCAGGATCTTGAACTTGTTCGGTGGCAACATTTTCGCCCTATGGATAATCTTCTTGCCCAAAACGCAGAATTGCGACTTCATGCCACCGCTAATCTCCACGTCAGATTTCCTGTGAACCACAGGCTCGGACCCGCCCGTGCTGGCGACGGAACAATGTCTACTATTCCAAGCGGCAGGGGTTGTCTCGTACCCTGGAATACGCTCACCCGTCACGCTTGATAGTGGTACACCATCACCGACCATGACAGCAGTGCCGAGGGGACGAGCGGGTATCGGTTTGAGAACGTCTTTACCAGAACCTGGCAACGTTGATTCTCCTCCGAAATCGGCCCCAGCCTCACCACTGGCCTTTTTGATTTGCGTAGCATGCTCGACGCCATGAGCAACAGTTTCACCACATACATCAGTTCGAGGGAATTCGTCCGGATCATTGCGGCCCGGCAATCCTCTCGGCACAGCGCGCCAACATGTGGGCGCCTTGCGCCCCCTTGACATATTTCGAATCGTGAACTGGCAGACGATTTCGAAGGCGTCCACCCCTCCTATAAGGAACACAACTGCGAGGGGTAGCAGCAGCAACATCGCCAAAGAGAAGAGTGCACACGCTGTGATGAGCAGCCGGGCCTTAGTTCCGTCGCAGGAGTGGCAACAGTTGCTGAGGCTTCTTCCATGTCCTTCGATGCACACAGCGCAATCTGCCAAAACAGGAACATCACGGGGTTGTGGGTACTGGTACATGAGCAAGATATCCTGGTATAAACCCGCAACCGCCACCATCAAACGCGAGGGTAAAGACGACCATGCCAGCGGTGGCATATCCTCGCAACCCTATTGATGTTGTACAGACAAATAGCGGCTCAGCAATACATATATTTCGTCAATCCATAAAATCTTCGAATTGTCAGATGTTTGGCTGCAGCACATCAACATTGATGAGTAGGGGCCTGCGACGTAGCATCCTCGGCTCGATCGCGGTAGACCAAGCTCGACGTATACCTTGTGTAAATGCGGATTCACATGGGCCCTTAAACCGATGTATGCATCAATCGTCCGAACTCGATATCTCCTTACCGCCCTTGCACGCCCACCGCTGCAAGCATTCGTGGACCACCATCGACTTATAGTCTGACCGCCAGAATCCCGCAAGAATGGGCAGTGTGGCCTGCTTTGCCCCGGACCTGGTGCAATTCACACCCTCCTCGCCGTTGATGGTTGCACACTGCTCGCACAAGAAGCTACTGACGTCGTTATCGTCAACATCAACCGGCAAGGCGTACTCGTAAGCGGGGCAGAGGTAGAATGTCGTTGTAACGTTTAGCCCGACGTTGATCGTCCAATTCGAGTGGGAGGTCACTGTCAAGATATAGGTCAACAATCCCCCGACGTCCTGGTGTGAACGGGTACCGGTAACCGTAACAGTTACGCTACCTCCAGGGTGCAAACCCCCGCTGGACGGAACTACTTACATGCCCAGATCACCCCCCTCGACCGCCAGGTCCCAGATGGCATAAGTCGTGCCGGTCGCCGCCGCCGAGACCACTATATCATACGACACAAGCTCGGGAAAATATGTCACCCCATCTGGGTGTCTGGGGAGGTGAAGGGATAGTTCGCCACCATCATGAAGGCATTTACGTCCGTCGAGACACTCGCACAGGACTCCGAGCTCTCTATATACGCACTGCCCGGCACCGCACGCATTGGAATCGCTGCAGTCCAAGGCATGGTCTACAAGCGCCAGCGAGCCGTTCACAAAGGTGTTTTCAAATGTGAAGTTGCTGAAGAAGGGG
Source organism: Costaria costata (assembly GCA_036873775.1). Lineage (NCBI taxonomy): Eukaryota > Phaeophyceae > Laminariales > Agaraceae > Costaria > Costaria costata. The sequence goes on along the minus strand of JAYJME010002870.1, from coordinate 3,850 downwards.
TTTCGGATCTCGGCGTCCGAGTTGGGCGAGATGGCTGCAACCGCCGCGGAACTGCCTCTAACGTCACAGCTGTCCAGGACAAGTGAGCCGTCAGCCGAGTTTGCATTGAAGATAACGGTGTCACCGAGCCAGCCATCGAATACGCATGCCTTCGCGGCAAGTGCAGCGTTGCCGTCCAACTGCACCGCGCGATTCAAGGAATAATCCTGAAGGTCGACCTCCGATTTGAATGTCACCTCTCTGGCAGCGACGGTGCTTGATTCCACATGAACCATGCTGGCGCCCGAGGCCAAGTTGTCGGTGACATGGAACATGGCACTGTTCACGTTCGTCAGGTAGATGGCCGCTCCTTGAGGCGACTCGTTGGCGATTAAGTCGCAGCTGGAATTTACCCAAAGGCTTCTCGGGCATATATGCCACCTCCCTGGTCGCCGGCGAAGTTGTTTTTTATGGTGATCGCAAGTGAAACTTGCTCCTTCCCCCGTCAAACCCAAGCCGCCATAAAACCTAGGGGGGCGCGTTCCGAGCGTCGCAGCACAAGCTAACCAGGGGTCAGCGTCGCGTGAGTTTCTCCCAACTAATTCGTCATGCCGCTCACAGTGACACACCCACCGTTGACGCAAACTCGGGAAACCCTTCAAGCAGCTCGAAGGTATAGGAATGGCTTCATCAAACATCGATGATTATTTCTTCCATGCCTTACATAGGTTACGCTGCTGTTCCTTTTTTTCCTTCACACTCCTTGTCTACTTCAATTTTGGGTGGACACAAACCACCTAATGTTCTCTCGTAACATTTAGCGTGTACGTATCTCGGGGTGATATGCGGTAGCCGGTAGCACCGTGTGGTTACATACTGTGGTTATGTGGTTAACACACCGGATGGTATTAGTGCCTGCTTGGCGTCTAACGGGCTGTTTTAGTTTGTGCGTCTAACCCTAGGCTAGATTGCAAGGAACTGAGCTAGTTATGAGATCAGCTTTAGCATCGTCACCACCTAAACTTCTCCCTGTTCGGCGCCTGAGGTCTAAACCAGCAGCGGGAGTAACTACAACCGTCACGATAGCGACTGTGGTGTCGCGTGGAAGACTCACTTTGCTTTGTTGAATGCAAAGGCGCCTCCAATGATTTGCACCATCTGGAGAGCTCCCCTCGCTGCGATCACGCCCCCCGATTCGTACGCCTTGTTGCTCCTGAACGTTCCTCCCTCGATTGAAATGTTGGATTGTTCATACCCGTTGCAATATAGCCTTTGCAGTGCCACAGAAAGGAAAGCCGGGAAGCTTGTTCCAATGAAATATTCGATTATACATGAGTACGTACCTGGTACAGTGCATATGGAATGAAACCTTAAAATTCTGCAAGCATGTACTTCGAAGTATACATACAGATATGTACCAGTACTGCAGAAGCCAGCGAAGCCAGGCGGCCCTGAGGATGAGAACGTCGCTTGGCAAACCTGAAAATAAGGGGAACTGTCTCTTTAAGATATGTGTATCGTCACGCGGAGCTGTATTTGCATCGTCACGCGGAGCTGCTATAACGAGGAAGGGTAGATGTACCGGTGAAAATATCAGCCGAGGTGCATAATGGGCCATGTGCCGTGTTGAACTCGTGTCTACAGATAGGCATGTCGAACCTCCGACTGAATAAGGCGGGCAACGCGTATCACCCAACTACTAAAATGATGTATGTAGATACACGTACTATCTGTAGTAGAGAGGTAAAGGAGGCAAGGGTGCCTCGCACAATCTCAGGCTGCAGAGTACACGGCAGACGGGCACAGACAAACAGCCAGACAAATAGACGATGGAAGCCTGTACGCACCCAGCAATAAAGAGCCTTTTTCCTGAAGGCAAATAAACAGTAGGGCTTACAATATGGTCGCAGGAATCTTGGAGGGCAAACTTTACTCGCTCTTATTGGCCGAAGGCTGTTTTGCATCAGTTTATCCGAAATGGTTTTATTGAGGTGACAGCGGCGCAGCCTCGTTCCAATTTGATTTTTGGCCCGTTTGGGGTGCGGGTTCGGGTCAGGGTTAGGGTTTCGGGTTGGTATAGGTCTACGCTCCTACCTTGATCCCACCGGCAGAGGCTGCTCCCTATCTCGTCTGGTCCCGTTTGTGGTGAACAGCCTACCTCCCTAGAGATCCCTGCGACCACATCGTAAGGCGATCGAGCTATAAATACACGAAACGGCCTCATTACCATACCATACATACTCGTTAAAATGTTTGATTAATATTGCCCTTAGTCTTCCGAAATATCTTCCAGCTCAAATACCGATTCATCATGGTACCTCACGTTAATTGGTCAGTATTCACGCCGTACACAACATGAGTATTCTCTAGATGGGAGGTAGACGGAACCCTGAAGAAAACCAAAACAACGCAAGGAAGTCCACTCAACGAAGCTAAATTGGACGTTAACTTGTGAGTTTATTGACTTTGTCTCATATATGCCCCCCCAGCCTAAAATCGATTCTTCGATCAAACGGCTGTTGACCATGAGATAACTAATAAAGGATATCCTATCGGCAAACATATACGACACATGCTACGATATCTCTAGGTGCACCTTTTTTTTCTAAGGTTTCACACTTGGGACGCTCTGTACTTCATCCGAAACCCAACTGTAAGAAAAGCTGTGAGATTTATTAACCCAACGGGTCATCCCATGGACAAGGTAACCAACGAAGTATATACGCAAAACAAGAAGGGATTTCCGATGATTTTGGGTTAAGGTGCTCCGTCGTTCAGAAACTAAAATGGGCAAAAAGTGCGGCTGTATCATATTTCTATCGTATGGTATAACACGCCTCATATGACGAGTGCCGCATATTAACGTACATTGTATACACCAGGTACGCAGTATCAGGGTTCGTCTTAGCCTCCTACGCAAGCCAGACACATGTCCCAACGCCACGCCGCGAGTACTACTCTGCCCCGCCCCCGCCCCTTGCTCCTTGCAGAGTCTAGCTTTCTGGAGACCTCGCACATAAAGTTTAAGCGAAACATCCTCCGAGAGACGGCTACCTGTGTGTCTACTGCCTGGTATGTGGTAACCCAGACTGTCTGCCAAGGGTACTCTTGCATACCTGGTATTGTATTTTGTTTCAAAGGGACCTTACTCCCATCACCCCCCTACTACACGTTCTTGCGGCTGTATAGCTGACACCAGTATACGTATAGATGGGCCTGGTATACCTTCTGCCCCGAAACGCCCGTATATATCCACCACAAAAGTGGCAAGTCTGCGGCGGTGCTCGTAGAAGTACACCTGCTACTTGTCTCGGAACAGCACAGTGTTGGCGTTTGTGCGCCACAGACGTAGGAGCGGCTGATCGACCCGTTGTGGCCGGCGCTGCCGCCACGCATGTAGGTGTCCCCGTGCTTGCTTGCGCGTCTGGGTGGCGTTCCTCCAGTAGGGTGGCCCTGTCGCGGTACTCCGTGTTCGGCTTGCCCCGAGACGCGTGCTACGATAGAGGTTGCATTTTTTCGCTTTTTTGTTTCTGAATGACGGGGCTTCTTGGCCCAAAATGGTCGGATTGACATTCTTATTGAGCAATATGATGTTTTCAAATGCCTAATGCATGCGTTTGCTCATCGGGCTGCCCATCCATTTTACTCAAAATCAGTTTTCGGGTGTGATATGGAGCTCCTTAAGCGAAGACCTCTGTTCCCGACGACGACGATGTCAATTTACCTCTACCGTTCCAGCCAAACGTCAGGGACGATGCCGGCCATCGCGTCATTTTAGACGCCCCCATGTGTCCCGAATCTCCGTCAGGCTCGTTTTGAAAGTACGTGACCACGCTCGACTGGGGGAGAGCCCTCCGCAGGGGGCGGATAT
>JAYJME010002869.1:0-12949 GCA_036873775.1 Costaria costata | reverse complement strand
CCCAACCCACCCCAACCCAACCCAACCCAACCCAACCCAACCCAACCCAACCCAACCCAACCCAACCCAACCCAACCCCAACCCAACCACCCCATCCTAACCCAGCCATACGCCAACCTCTAACGTCGATGACCCGACTTGGAACGATGTTTCCCCCTTCGTCCAGGTGCAACGATGACAAAAGCGAATATTACTTCGAAAACGGGTCCGTGGTGCACTTCAAGTTTTCCAGCGTCAAGGAGCCGAAAAGCCTACACAATGCCAGAAAGGACCACGGGATGGACCCGCTGTCCTCCTACGACGTAGTGTTCATGAACGCGGGAAACAGGCCTTCGATCACCACCGCGGACACCATCAAGGCGGCCATCCAAGTGCAGGCTGCTGGGACGCCCTTCTTTTGGCTGAGCACGTACGACGGGGTCGGCCGCATCTCTGGGTGGAGCTTCGAAGAAAAGACGCGATTCTTTGCCTCTCGTGCACGATACATAGACATCCACAGCATGATGCGAGGGATGCAGGCTTGGACCAAAGGCGCGGTGGAAGGGGTCGACGATCCGCACTTCTGCTTGCCCGGTCCCCCGAACGAGATAGCAGTCCTGCTGGCAAAGATCGTATGGGCGGTGTTCGAGGAGAGGGATGTCTGAGGGCCAAAATGTTCCGGTAATCGTTTCCCGCCGTGCTCATCCTGCTCGGTGTTTATCTGCGGGGTCATCCATGGAGTTGTTCCGCATGATATGTATCCGCATGGTTTTTTTCCGCATGGTGTCTCGCCGGCGATCGGTACCCAGGTTGCTTATGCTGTTCTATAGTTCCCGGCACGTTCGTCAATGCAGGATGTCCGCACGGTATTTGTCCGCAATGTATGCAGTCCAGCGATTTTATCCGCATGGTAGATATTTATTGTATGTGTGCTTCAATAGTTTGGGGGGGGGGCTCTAAGGGCTGAAGTGCCGGTAATCGGCGTCGGACGAGTTTGTCCGCAATTCTTGCCGGTCAAATATTCATTTTGTTCGGGTTATATATATAATATATACTCCGAATATATTTGCGGGTGAATGAGGTAACTCGGTGTTTACTATTAACCCCTTTAGAGCCGGAAACGGTTATTGGGGACAAAAATCCTTGGAAATAGTTGTGGGATACCTGGTACTTTTTTGCAGTAAACGGGTTAAGGGTTTGAACTACAGTACAGTAAGTTATCTGCAATATGCGGGGTGATGAGTTTTTTGCAGAGATGCTGTCGAATACCGACAAAGCTGTTATGGGACCACTTGTTCTGGCTGAAGTGCTTTGTTCGTGGAATCATGCCGGCAGTTGTTCTTTTCCCCGTGTGCTTGTTTACGGTTCAAGGGGTATATAGCAGGGCTGTCCGCTGGCGGGGTCACGTCTCGCGGGTAGGGTCTGGTATGGTCCGGTCGGGCCAAGGGTGTGACCCGACCCGACCCTTGACCCGACCCGACCCGTGAGAGTTTGAAACGTTCCTGGCCCGACCCGTGGGTGGGGTCATGACCCGTGCTGAGCCCTGGTATATTCTTGCCTGGTAGTATGTAGGGTATATCTCTGTCCGGAAATACAGGGTGCGTTTAGGCGTTGGGGTGAAATCCAAACGCACTCTATTTTTTCGGACAGAAGCGGGGGTATGTACGGGCAATGGCGTGGTGGCTCCGGTGGTCCATGGCCAGCTCCACCTACTCGCTTCTCGTTAAATGTGCAACCCCGCAGCACGCTTTAACCTGATCGAAGTATGACGCCAAGCTTGACACCAAGCCTCCAAGCTTGCAAACATCACTTTTGAAGGAGTTTTTTCGATCTCACTGCTGTGTGTGTGTGTGTTTTTTTTTTTTTAATATATATACAGGGTAGGGCATCCTTGTATATTTGTGCGCCTCTTAGTATCGAGGCCTTTTGGGCCAGCGTAGTAAGGACCGCTATGTCCCCCTCATCTTTGTGATGCAGGGGGTAGCCTTTTCTTTATCCGCGTGGTAAACCCAACGAGTAACGGTACATTATTGTATGGGAGGTTTTTATGGTATGGGCGGTTTGTTACGAGAGGAGAGAAGTCGAGGGCCAAACTCGCCGCGCTTGGCACCTCGGCATTTGGCGTCGGAGCAGGGACCATTTTGTCCACCTCGTTTGCTTTTTTTTGCAGGATGCGGCTTTCTTCCTATCCGCATGGTATATTGACCAATGAGAAAACTGCTGGGACGACATGTCTTTCTCTACGGTACGCTCATGTGTGAGCGGTTTTGTTTTAGGGCTGGGTACATTATTGGATGAGCGGTTTTATTGTGTGGGCTGGGTATGTTGTTGTATGGGCGCTTTTATTATTGTACGGGCTGTTTGTGTAGAGGGGGAGGCAGTTTTATTTGTGCGCCTCTTGGCACCGAGGCCTTTGGGGTCAGCGTAGGGACCGCTATCTCCAGCTCGTGTTTGTCATGCAGGGGGCGTCTTTATTTCTATCGACATGGTATATCCTCTACTCGTACGGTACATTATTGCATGGGCTGGGTACACTATTGTATGGGCGGTTTTTTGTATGGGCTGGAGACATAATTGTATAGGCGCTTTTTATTGTAGGTGCTGTTTGTGTGGGGAGGAAGGAAGGTATATTTGTGCGTATCTTGGTATCGAGGCCTTTCGGATCAGCGTAGGGACCGCTCTGCCCACCTCGTCTTAGTGATGCAGGGGGTGGCTTTATTTCTATCCGCATGGTATATATCCTCTACTCGTACGGTACATTATTGCATGGGCGATATATTGTATGGGTCGGGCGCATTACTGTGTGGGCGGTTTTAATGTCTGGGCTGGGTACGTTCTTGTATGACCGGTTTTATTGTATGGACTGGGTACATAATTGTATAGGCGCTTTTTTTTGTACGCGCTGTTTGTGTAGGGAGGAAGGAAGGAAGGTATATTTGTGCGTATCTTGGTACCGAGGCCTTTGGGGTCAGCGTAGCGACCGCTCTGCCCACCTCGCCTTTGTGATGCAGGGGGCGGCTTTTTTTTCTATCCGAATGGTATATATCCTCTACGGTACATTACTGTATGGGCGTTTTTGGTTTTGTACGGGCTATTGATGTAGAGAGCAAGGAAATTTGAGGACCGAACTTCGGGTAATCGTTGTTCAACGAGCTCATCCGCATCTCGCGTGTTGGTGAGAGTTATTGTCGGATGCCGATGACCTGTCGTGGAGAGCCGGTTTTAGCTATGAAATCACCGTGGGAGTTTCTTTGTTCGTGGAATCGCTTCGTCTCTTTGTAGGTGTTCCTCGTCGTGCCTGCATAAAGACTCAAGGAGACGTAAGGGCGATGTCAAGAGGTACCCACTACCTGTTTCACGGTGTGCTGGATTTTGGCTGTTTATTGTATCCTTTGTTCGTTTGAATAGTTTCTTCTTTTTTTAGGCTCTTCGGTGTGCTTGCGTAGGTTGAAGGGAACGCACGGGCAATGGCACGAGAGGGCTGCCGGTGGCCCCTACGCCCGTCCACCCCCTGTTGGTAAAAGGAAGGGCATCCTTGCAGTTTTGCCCTCAAGAGCACCCTCTACGCTTGCTTCCGAAAAAAAGCAGGGCACCCTTGTATTTGCGCCCTTTCAGCTTTTTGATACTGGTACAGGCCAGACCATCGCTATATTTTTGCCCGGAGAGCCCCCTGTATGTTTTCGGGAACGGGCAGGGCAGGGCAGGGCAGGGCAGGGCACCCTTGTATTTGTGGCCTTCGAGGAAACTCGGCGCATACTCGTAAGGTTAATGATGTTCACGTCCTCCTCATTATTGATTCATGCAGAGCGCGCCTTCAGTGTTTTCGTTGTTGGTTTTTCGATTTTTTGTGCCCGTGGAACCGGGGATGATCGAACGGCACCTAGCTAGCTGTGTATCTACGTAGCCCTCTTGAGGTTTTTGGTCGGGTCAGGCAAGAAGTGGGAGAGTGGGATACGTACATACGGTTTTGTTTTGGACGATTTGTTTTGGCGAAGACATGGATTGTTTTTGGATAATTTGTTTTGATTTGATTCGGTTTTGATGTACAGGCAGCAATCGGTTTTCGGGTGGGCTTTGTTATGAATGATTTGTTTTGATTTTTAGACAGCGGTCGTTTTGAGCGGCTTTGCTTTGAGTAGTCTGTTTTGATGTGCGTAGACGCCTATTTGCTGTCGGGTGGGTTTTGTTTTTTTATGATTTTGCGTTGAAGCAGACATCGATCAGTGCTAGTAATGGATAATATTTGTTTTTGAACAATCTCTTTTGTTCACGTGGACATCGGTGCTAGTGCTGTAAGTAGATGGCCTTTGTTTTGAATGGTTTATTTTGAAGTAGGGTCAGAGTTCGGGTTAAGGCTGCGTTTGCGTTGCTCTCCAAAAAAACGAACGATTGAACCGTTTGTTCTCTACTTCAGAAGTCAACAAAAAAATCATGCATACCCATTTATTTTTATATTTGATGAACGTACGAGTATCGGTATACATTTATTCTCTCAGAGGGCATCTGCCCTCCGAAAGTTTCATGGAGCAGAACTATTTTTTTTTGCGTGTGCGTGTCGCATGCCAGATAGAAGGCCAGCACCACGCACTTTCTTGATTCGACACGACAACAACCACCTCAATGCGCATCTTGCACGATTTTAGCCGACTCACATACAAGCAGTCTGGGACAACTTTCGGCTTGAACGGAGCCCTGCGCCTCGAGCTACGCGACCCACCCCCACCCGGGACAATATCTTGTAGACAATCGCTTGTGCCAGAGTCAGTACGACCAGCGAAATATTTTGCAAATTGGCTACAGCGCATCGTTTGTAACAAAAATGGGATCCCCTTATAGCATGGCTCGCTCAGCGGGATTGGCTAACAGCGTTGATGAGATCGTTGCCCGCCGCCCGCAAAGTCCCGTTCAAGGTCGCTTCTGGTTGCAAGTTCTTGACCACACGGGGTTTGTGGTATATTATGGGGCATGTTTTGGCAGGGTCGCTTCCTGTTCTACAGTAAATCGAAGCACTTATGAAACACCAACAACTGTTTTAACAGCAGCAATGGTATGACTAGTCATAGTCATACCATTGAGCAGCAGCCAGAGGCAAGTTCTTGACCACATGGGGTGAACTCGCGGTATGTTGTGGGGCGTGTCTTGGCAGGGTCGCTTCCTGCTCTACAGTAAATCGAAGTACTTATGAAACACCAACACCAGCAGCAGCAGCAGCGAGCCCCCGCCACCGTAACACCGATTCTCGCCCATCGTGCCGTCTCTGATCGAATCAAGTGCTGCTGTACAGCTGTAAAACCGTCTGTTGTAACAAGTTTGATGCTGTTTGGCCAGCTCCCGTAGTTTTTCGAAATATTCGTAGATATCCCAAAATCTGCCCGAACCCGGCACGAACCACACAGCAACAAACAACAGAGGCTAGCGCGCAGAACCTGGTATTATGCGTCTTTTGCTGACTCTCCTCCTGCTATTTATGTAATTTGTTGCCTTTTCGATGGCGTGTCGCCTCATTCGTGTTTTTTCTTCCCTTCTCTTGTCGTTACAACAGTAAGTAGTCGTAGTTTACAATCAGTAAGTATTAATAGTAAGTAGTCGAAGTGTACAACTAAGTTGACATGATTCCTGCAAGCCATGTAAAACAAAACGGGGCTCTTCTTGCGTTTGGGGGAATTCAAACGTTGCCGCGTTCCTCGTTCGGCCTTTTGCTTATCGGTGATGGTTGCACATGTTGGGGACGACCATACTTTCCACATATTTCCCTTCTCTAGTTTTTTTTGCTGCTTTGCTTGCTGCGTGCGAGGTGTACCTTTCACAAACGTCACCTTCGATCGTTCAAGGTGTACGTTGTTGTCGGTGAGGGAGGAGCAGCATATATTTTCTGTATTTGCCAGAGGCTGTAGTTGACTGCTGGGTTTGTTTTTGTTTCCGTACAGTTTGAGTGCTTCCTTGCGCTCCTTCCATATTACGTTGTTTGTAGGTGTTCGTCGCCAACAGGGAGGGACTTCGTTTTCACGTGTGTATATCGTGTCTCTTCTGGTTGACTGGACGTTCGTCGTCAGGGAAATGTTTCGCGGAGGGCCCTTTGAAACAACGTTGGTCGCGGACCCAATCGGGACTGGTTTTCCGCCCTCCCCACTCCATCCCCTCCTCTCTCAACACCACCATCAGTAGTACCTCGTCCTGGTCTCTCCTCGGGGCTTGTGTCCCGAGAGCCAGGTTTCCCTTGCATCGGAGTTTTGTTGTTGCTCCAATGGTTAATACACTACTAGGGTTAACCCCCACATCGGAGATACTCGTGTGTTTGCCGTTTTTATTATCTTCAGACGTTCGTCATGACGGAAACGCATGATGATAGAGAGGCCTTTCCAAACAAGCTTGTCGTCGCAGAGCTCCCTTGTGCCTGGTTTCGCGTACGTCTTCCGTCTCTCTCTCTCTCTCTCTCTCTCTCTCTCTCTCTCTCTCTCGAAAATACCTTGAGAGAACAGCACACCGCATGCAGCGAGTGTGCCTTTACCCACAAGGGAAGATCCCGACGATTTTATGTTAAGAAGCTCCGTCGTTCAGGAATTATTTTAGCCCAAACGTGCTCGTACCTCTACTATCGTAGCACGCGTCTCCTACCGCAGCACGCGTCTATACTCGTACAACACCCCGCTACTTCTCCCTAAAGGTGGCGTACCACCCGTGTCGTGGGTGGCAACAACGTCTCGTCATAGTATACCCACGCTCCGAACAAGAAGGTTCCATCGGCCATGATAATCCCTGGAAGTCCGTTATGCATAATACACACCAACCAAGAAGACAAAAAGAGCACCACCAACAAAAAACGTATGTTGCTGGCGCGTCCTCTGGTAAGGTGCCTCCCTCTATACGTCCTCCTGCCGTAATCCCCCCACCACAGACATGACTGTGGGCAAGGATATTTAGTTTTGACCCTCCAACAGCAAGCCGCGCATACATGGCGGATGCAGGTACGTACGACACCTGACCGCGTGTACCACTCTGGTGGTAAGGTAAATAAAGACCGTTCTTGATATTCCTATATATACCCCAACGATCCTTGCATTTCCGTCCAGACCGGCAACGGACAACGCCTGTTTTTTTTCCGACTTCTGGTTTGCTTCCTATCAATACGAACGTAAATTAATTATATTACCTGCGACACCCGGCCCCCGTTTCGTACATTCTCAAAAGCCTACGATACAACGCCATCTAAAAATATATACCGGTATATATCGTACTATTTCAAGCCGACAGTAATTAGTTTTTACTTATGAGGCACGCGATATATCGCGAACTCTACGCACGTACTGTACGCGATGTCGACGCATTCTACGATAGAGGTATGTACGTAGCACCTACGTCGTACATGTTTCCAGGGCCATCACTCGAGGAGCGATACACCTCACCCAACAATCAACCGACTTTCAGAAGTTTTGGGAGCTATGTTGGATACTGCTGTACACAATCCAATGGGCTAGCTTATAGCTTTCTAACAAATGATAACGTAAACTACACATAACATATCATACAAAATCGAAAGAGTTCAGGTAGGTTTTTGTGTCCTGTGGTTCAAGAGCTCCGTCCGTGAAACATAGTTGGGCTTAAAAGTGAAATAACGAGAGAAATAAGGCTAGAAGGCTAGCAATGAGGCTAGAATTAGCGCTAGAAATAACGCTAGCAGTAAGGCTAGCAGTAAGGCTAGCAGTAAGGCTAGCAGTAAGGCTAGCAGTAAGGCTAACAATAAGGCTAGGAATAAGGCTAACAATAAGGATAACAATAAGGCATGTGCTCTATCTTGTTACTCTGTGCATCCTTATATTACATGTTACGCCTCTTTCTCCCCATGATCAGGACCCCTTAGTAGGCTGTTGGCGCTGTTGAAGTTCATGACGTCATCCTCGTCAAAAATCCACCTTCCTTCGACCAACTCCGAGACGTAGCCCCTGTCGCTGCCATGTGGGGGCAATGACTCCATCCCGTCGGCAAAAAACAGTCGAAAGTTATTCAGCTGCTTGACCCCAACGAGAAGTACGACGAAATTTCCATTGAGAAGCGCGGTGGGCGTCGCGTAAATTTCTAGCGAAGCGGCGGCCCCCGTCTCGCGCTCCACGAGGTCATCGGTCTCAACACTTTTCATCGCGCTTTTCGGTGCATGGCAGAATTGAGAAGCGGGGGTGGCGAGGGGTGTGGGGAAGGGGGGGGGTGTACTCATTTCGTTCAGGGTCGTAGTCGTATGACCATACTATGGACCCTCGCATCTCTACAATACCGGGACGGAGCACGTCGGGTTTTCACCAACCAAGAAGACATCGCTTGCACCAAGCACGAAGCGCCGTGTGGGAAGCGGGAAGGGGGGGGGTAGGCAAAAGGACGATGCCCCGTGCTCATTTAGGGATACAACTTATCAGCCTTGTGTGCATGAGTCTAGCAAAGTGGCGCCTCTCGGCTAGTGCTTCACACGAAATAATCGATTTCCGAATTGTCCATTGCGCTTTTCGGTTCATGCAAGAATGGGAAAGCGGAACCTGGTTTATTGTATAATACATATAATATGTACGCCTCGGTACGATGTGCTATTACAACACAACCTCTCGGGGCTTTACGATGGCACGGTGCGTGATCGCAGCGGTGTCTCTTGGTACGTAGTGGACGTCCGATGGCATGTATGTCCCGCCAAGGGCGAAGCAAGATCCAAAGGAAAATATGTTTTAAGCTGATAAATAGCGTTGGTTGCAGCACCACGATATGTAGGAATCACGCACCACTCTGCAACCACGTGGCACTACTGTATCACCACGAAGCACCTGCGCAGGAAGGTGTTCGTTGTCACTGTAACACCCGGCGTCAAATACATGGCATACGTAGTAGCACAGTCGCACCACTGCAATAACCGCACTACTACTCGTGCATCAGTCGTGCTGCACGATTAGCGAACTGAAATCCGACTTCTTGGCGAGATCGCTATGAATAGGCGCGATAACCTGGTAGAAATGTACATATATATTACGTAGAGACCACCTATACCGGGATCTTCTAAAGCGCATGACAACCGATATATAATTGATGCGAGTGGTGTATCAAGCAGGGTGCAAACAGCATGGATGTACCACCAATATCACCGTACCTCAAGGATATCATGAGCCAGATCGGGTCATGTCGTGAGGTTTTCAAATCTCAGGGGTTGGACCGGGTCGCGTCGGATCGGGTTGGGTCGGGTCGCGTCGGGTCGAGTCTGGTCAGATAGATGTCGACAGCTCAACGTTTTCGCCAGTCTGGTCGCGTCAACACGACCCGACCCGCGAGAAACGACCCCACCCATGAACATCCCTGGATATGTACCAGGTATGCAGGTAGTCTACTGTAGTAACCGGTTCGCCCATTACATGGTCTGCCTGCTACAGTAGTCTTTGGTCTGCACCCACCGGTTGTTCGCATCCATACCTTTCGAATTGAGCTTCAGTATTGTCGCCTGTGGCCATTGCCCACTTGGCCAGTATGGCCAGTATTCCACGGAACTCGCGTCTTGCCACGTCGTCGTCGGCGTCGTCGAGGATTTGCGGGTGGTAGTCGAATATTGCGTCGATGAAGAGGACGACTTCGTCCCTGTCGGTCGAGAACATCTGTACCGCCTGCACCGCCTGTGTCAGGGACACGCAATACGATGTAGGTGTCATAGAGCAACCCCACGGCAGGGGGCACCTCTTTTTGGCTCAAATCAATACTGTTCTGACTAGTTCAGCTTCTCAAGTGAGAAAATACTGTAACGGTTACAGTGGTTGGTATGATCATTTTACGGGTATACACCTCTGATTTAGAGCTACTCGTATGCTAACGCAGAGCATAGAAACGAATGGTCGGGTTGCGCGAACAACTTCTTCCAAAGTCATGTTTCGGGTTAGATGTTGAGCTCCCTCGTGTGCGAAGCTCAGAAGGAAAAACGGCACCCCCGCTACCGTGAGATTGGTCCATACCGCTATTCGTTGTTGTCAGTACTGTAGATAAAGGGGAAATCATTCTGCGCCAAGACTACTTCACCATTTTTTCTGCGCGGTAGGGGTGCAGATCTGTTAGGAGTTACAAACAAAAGCGCAATCTGGGGGAAAGCTGTGGAAATTTCCGAAGTACACACCTTCAAGAAGTCACGGTACACAACTCAAGGCAAAACTTAGCGCCATAATCCCGCCTGTACGGGGCAGGGCTGACTAAAGGCATTGGATGACCCTGGAGAAAATCCGAGGCCCAGGCTATGCTTACCAGCCAGACGGACATCAGATTGTGATTTTTGCAACGTGTAGAGATCCACCTTAACCACTGAGCTACCAGGTATCTGTCAGCGCTTAGCTCAGTGGCTATGGTGGATAACTACTGTAACAAGGTCCATCACATGTAGAAATGGGTAGAGCGTTAATGGTAACACTCACAGAGAAAACACCATATGATACCTGGTACAGCTTGAAACAAATACAGAGTACGGACATGCCGTACGCGATACCTGGTATTTATGTATGTTCGGCGCTGGGCAAGCCAATGCTACGGGAGACCCGCGCGCTCAAACATTCTCAGACGAAATCAACACCATTCCTATGACCCATGACAGTCCTTTTCAAGCTGCTTGTGGCTGGTATCGGACCGCAGCATACACGTCTTATACACGTCCAGATGCGGATGACTCATTTAATCACGATGACAAACAAAATAAGCGATAACCTTGTCCCTTTCCCCACAAACCTTTGCGGTGTCGAAGGCCATTTGGTTGTGCGGCATTGGCAAAATGTGCAACACGATTTCCGTCCGAGATTCGTATTCCCAGACCATTTGCTTTATTGTCGCCCAGGCAAGCGCGCTATCTGGGCATGCCAGATCAATGAAGACGTCCACCTTTTTGTTGTTGTTGTTAGGCGCGGTGCAGCGGGCAGCAAAAGCGAAGAGATACACTCCAGTGAAGGTTAAGGGGTGGTTAGCCCTGTTGGGATCCAGGTTACGTTGCCAGGTGTACGAAGTACGTGTTGTAGATGTTGCGCGTAGAAGTATTAACCACCCGTCATAAGCGAAGCAGGAACGGTTGATGTTGTTGCTACGGTGCAGCAAAGGAGTAGTTGACAGTTTCGCTGCGACATACGTAGCAACGGATACTACGCTCGAAAAAATACGAGACCAGAGGACGATTGCTACATTAGGGGTGGCGCTTTTTGGCCGTTTTCCTTCTGACTAACAGGGAGCTCTAACTGTGGAACCACTCAACGTCGCCATTCTATAACAACATTGTTCGTCGTCACCTAGGCCATGGGGTTATTGATCGGGCTGCCCCTTCATTTTTTCCAAAGGAAAGCCAGGTTTTGGGGGAGGTAGAAAACTCTTCAAATGAGGAGCTTTAGAAAAAAACATGGAACAACACCTCTACCATGGCATCCGTCACCGTATATAAGTACACAAAGTAACGATAATTGGAGTTAGCGACACGACATCAATATATATATTATATGCTGTACCGATACCTGGTACTTTATTGGTTGGCGTAAATATCAAGCACAGACACGTTACGTAGACCAAATTGATTGGGAAAATAATATCGATAGATACTGGCAAAATAATTTCTTATTTTGCTTTCTCCATCGAGGGGTAGTGTTGGTTTTTGGGCATTTTAATACGGTAGCGGTAACCAGTAGCTTACCGAGACACCAATCGGCAACAGTCGCCTGTGCTCGTATCAGGTAGGCGCAGTACGAAGACTATCTAGCGAAGGCTCAGTAGCATGGGATGCTATTGAAGCAGGGACACATGCATCACTGGGATACCGTCCATTGAGCACTGGTATCATCCCTAAATTCACGGTATACGAAGTACCCTGCATCATCTGTATCTGGTGGGAACCTTCTTCTTTGAACCATATCAATTGAGCGCAGGCCATTACCGAATGTCTACTACATGCATGTTTGTAGCCACGGGGGACGGTATCCGTTCGTGTCCACGGTCAACATGCATTCATGTGAAACAGGACATGCTGCTACACTGAGTGAGGGGGTTCAAACTCAAGACGGACAATCTGGCACAACAGCACAACGGTAACTAGGGGAGCGAAAAACGAAGAAAGCACGTGTGTCTATTATCTTTGAGGTAGATGCCGTAGATGACGTGCAATGAGGGTGCAAGGGGTGCAACACGAAATCGAACGATTGATGCACAGCACGAGCTTCCGTTTTCACACCCCGAACATTGCCGCTGTTCACTTTGCCCTTCATTTTTTTTCCATCCCTTGGTGCCTTTATGTTTCTTCGCGATATGTACCGCCCTTTAGAAAGTGCTTGTTACGCTGCGCTAACAACCTATTAAGAGGCGTTCAAAGTTATTTTTTTCAGCGAGGTACACAGATAGCCACTCGCGCAACACGAGTAGCCGAACCTCGGTGGCGAAAATGGGGACAACCCGCCTACCGTAGCCTTGGCCTTTACCGTACCTGGTGCCGCGGCAAGGGAGGGCAACCCCTTTTTCGACTCCCACGTCTTGGCCACTCGGGCGTAATGGCCTCTGTACTTTAAACAATATTCCACATGAACCAATTTTAAGTGCGTAGCGTAAAAGTCCAACTCGTGGGGAGGTGGATACCATGAAAAAAACTAAAACCAAAAAAACTAAAAAGCTTAAATTGAAGACTGCAAAGGAAAAATAGGCTACAGCAGCAGTCACTCAGCTGAGTGGCCGTGAGCTACTACACTGCAACAAAAAAAGGACGTACTTGTACTGACCACCCTTACCGTGGCAGGGCTTAGAGCTGGCCAGTACGCCTGCCAATAGGCATTTTGGGATTGTTCATCGGTTAATCGGGTGGCGCGTGTATACTTTCGTCAAACTCAGGGTTTGGGTGCGGTAAAGAAATCTTCATCATGTATGTATGTATGTATGTATGTATGTAAGTATGTATGTATGTATGTATGTATGTATGTCTGTATGTATGTATGTATGTATGTATGTATGT
>JAYJME010002868.1:0-12950 GCA_036873775.1 Costaria costata | reverse complement strand
TTGAAAAACAGGATAGAGGTTTGGGGAATCAGCGTTATATGCAAAATAATAAATTTGCCTATGACCGTATTTTACAAGATGATGCACAAGAATATGGTCTTGAAAAACAGGATAGAGGTTTGGGGAATCAGCGTTATATGCAAAATAATAAATTTGCCTATGACCGTATTTTACAAAATGACAGACATCAATACGGCTTTGACAGACAAAATAGAGATTTTAATTTTAAAGATGCTAATCGAGAAGATACGCAAGCATACGGTTTTGACAGACAAAATAGAGATTTTAATTTTAAAGATGCTAATCGAGAAGATACACAAAATTTTAATGCACAGGAAAATAATAAAAATAGACAAAACCGTATAGATACAACGGTTATTGATGCAGATTATTATGACCCTGTAACAGGCGATCATGTTATTAAAAAAGTACCAATTAAAACAATATTAAATAACAGTGTGCAACAAAATGTTTCAGATGATGTTGCTCAAAATAATCAAGATATTATAAAAAATGGCGGTGGTTTAATGGGTGATATATATGGTAATACACCCGTTAAGCCAAACAATGGTTTGCAATATGGCAAAAGGGTTATAAGTCCAAAAACAACTGAAGAAAGAAAATTTGCACAAAAACGCCTCAATGAAAAAGCAAAAAATTTAGAGGAATTTGAGAACTCAATTCAAAGCCTTATCGAAGCAGAAAAAATTTTAAAAGAAGGACAATTAAATACAGGTTTTGGGGCAGGCGTTAAACAATGGTGGGATAGAGCCTCACCAATATGGGGTAATAAAGAAGAAGCAGAAAATACCGAAACTTATGAAACATTAATGAATAAAATTGCTGGGCAAAAACTTAAAATGTTTGGTGGGAATGATTCTGAAAAAGAATTGGATTTTGCCAAGCGTATATCGGGTTCTGTTTTGGATATGCAACCTGAAACTTTACAAAATATTATTAATGACACCAAAAGAGAATATGAAACCACAAGAAAAAATTATGAAACAGATCAATCAAATTATGAACAAGGTATTTATACACCAAGAAAAAACTTTAAACAAATTGATGATTTAGCTGTATATGGTGAAATTGAACCTGAAATTGCCCCTGTTTCCCCAAGAAAAAATTTTAAATCAATTCCCAATAGCGATAACAATTTAAAATCATTATCAAATGATGATTTACTTAGAGAACTTTATAAATAAGAGGTAAAAATGCCGTCTAAAATTGAATTGATGCTTGAGGCAGAATCAAGAGGAATTTTATCTGATGATAAAAAGGTTTTGTTAAACGAAGCACGCAGCCGTGGATTAGTACCAGATAATAACAATGAAAATTCTGATAATCCTGTTCCTGAAACCACAAATGATGATGATGACGGTTATGTGATGTCTGCGTTAAAAGGGGCAGGTAATTTTGCGGTTGGTGTCAATAAAGGTGCTAAAAAACCCTTTGATTATGTTGCAGGTAAATTAAACAGGGGCATTCAATATGGTCTTGACGCTGTCACAGGTGGCGATTTTGTTAAACGTGGACAAGCGTTTGATAAAAAACGTGAACAGGATTATCAAAAAAACTATGGCGATTCCACTGCTGCTTATGTGGGGGAAATGGTCGGTGAAGCAGGTGTTTTAGAAGTACCAACAAATGCAGGCAGTAATGTTGCTTTAAAAGCCCTGCCCTATATATCAAAGGGGTTGAATGCGGTTAAATCTGTACCGCTTGCAGGGCGTGTTGCACAGTTTGTGACAGCACCTGCCAAAAACCGAACTGTGCAATATATGGGGCGTATGGCACTTGATGGGGCGGTTGGTAACAGTTTAAGCGGTGTTGTGAATGATAAAATCAATAGCCAAGAAGATTTAGAGAATTATGCCCTTGAGGGCGGTGCGGTTGGGGCAGGTTTGGGTTTAGTTGGCAAAGTGGTACAAGCAGGGTATAAATCAATCATTAGTCCCACTGTAAAATCGGTTGTTAAAAAAGCACAATCGATTAGTCCAGAAATGAAACGCCGTATTGCAAAAAACAGTGTTTTATCGAATAAACTGGCTGAAATTTATCATAAAAATTATGATGTCAATAAAATGCAGGGCAATTTAGACAAAGCACGCAATATTGGTTTAAATCCTGAACTGAATGATATTTCAGATAATTTATTTGTGAACGAAGCCGTGGGGGTGCGAAGCCAAGAAGAAATTAACGATATTATTAATCCGTATGATGAATTGCGTGATAAAAATATTGATGATGTGTTTAAAAAAATCATTCCCGAAGAGGTATCCACGGAAACAGTGGGGGGGAATATTCGCAATATTGCCAAAAATATTGTGGATAAAAAAAATCAGAAAAATTATGAGGCAATTCAAAATAAACTGAACGAGATTGTGCCAGAAAATGCCGATATTGCGGTTGTTGGCAATCAGTTAAAAACTGAAATTGATGATTTTGTTACCAATACAAATAATCAGATTATAAAAACTGCAAAACCGCTTTATGATAAAGCCAAAAGAACAGATCCGTTTTATGTTGTCGATAAATCTGTTGATGTGAATGATGTACCTGATGTTAAAGATTTAAGCATTGATAATTATAATGTCGATGATGCAATGGATATTATTCAAGGCAATAATATTGACATTAAAGCAAAACGTCCGATAACAGATTTTATTATTGGCATGGGTGGCATTAAACCTGGTAGCGATGCAGCAGAAAAATTATATAACATAGGTATAAAACCCGGAGAGAATGCCCCTGTGGGGTTATTTAATAATAATGGTATCAGTCGATTAGATTCGTTTCCTGATGTGGGCAAAGGATTTTCCAGTCAGTATAATTTAAAAAATACTGATGCAATGGGGCGAATTGATTATTATGAAATCTTGGATCGCATGGCTGATGAGGCGAATGGTTTGGGGCAAAAAATGATAAAGGACACGCCTAAACGCCGTGATTTATTGCTGAAAATGCAATTTATGGGGTTAAATCCAGACGATATTACCAAAGATGATTTAGTCAAAGCATTAGTTGAAAAAAAGAAACAAAATTTTGATCCTCGAGAAACCGAAAGATTAGCCTTTTTAGAACAAGTAGAAACTGCGAAAAATCCTGCTGATTTGGCAAAAAAAACTTTTGATAAATATAATTTATATAAAAAACATAATTTACCAAAACAACTTGACCAAGCACAGCCTGATACAAACAGATATGAAAATGTATTTGATGACAGCGTAAAATTTAGACGTATTTCAAGTGATGATTATGAAAAACCATTTGACGAATTGCCGATTGATGATTTTAACAAGAATTTTAAGAATTATATCAAACCTGAATCGGTATCATTAAAAGATGATAAGGTGGTGCAAGATTTGATTTATGATGTGCGTAAAAATGCACAGGATTTTGTGGCAAAAAATGCCCCAGACGACAGCATTGAAATGTTACTGGAGGTTCGCAATCGGCTTGATGATAAAATCAGATTATCGAATGACGGCAACACAAAACAATATATCAATACACGCAATAAAATCAATTATGTGCTTGGCAATGACCCATTGACGAAACAAGCTGATGATTATTATAAAATTAAATATTATATTCAAAAATTAAGAAATCAAGACAAATATGGTTATGTGATTAACAGTCGTGACGGTAATTTAGGATCGATTATTCCTAATTTAATTGGCAATGGTACAACGCCACAACAATTTTATAATTTAACAAATATTGTAAGCCCCCAAACAAAAAATCAGATTGCATCATCATATTTGCGTAAAATTATGAATGATGTGAATATTGATGATGGGTTTGATATGATTTATAAAAAATCATTTGCCACAAATGCTATGCGGGATAAATTTAAAACCTTATTACCAAATGATAATTTTAAGAATTTAGAAAGTTTAATGACATCAATTAATAATTATCGTCCTGATAAAAAGCAACTGAATAAAATTGCAAAAATCAATGATGATACATTAAATCGCATTGTTCCCAATTTAATGAGTTCTGATATATCAAAACAGCAAATCAGTCGTTTAGGTAAAATATTACCCAATAAAACTAAAAAAGACATTGTGGTGTCGTATTTAGGTAAAATCAAAGATAATTTAAATTTAGAAAATAACTTTGATGCGTTATATAATCATAGTTTTGCCAAAACAGGGGTAAAAGATAAAATAAAAACTTTGTTACCGACAGATGATTTTAATAATTTGAATATTGTCATGGAGGCATTAAGCAATTTAAAATCCACAAAGAATTTATCCAAGGGGTCGAATACATTTAATAAAATAAAGGCATCATCGACATTTGATGATGTGTCATCAATAAAGAATATTTTAAATTCTGCAAAAAATGGTGACAAAATTGGGGCGGTTATGGGTATTTTGGAAAAGACTTCGAGAATATGGAAAAATGATATTAAATTGCAAAAAATGGCACGAGATAACGCCGTTGATTTATATGATTTTTTTGTTAATCCACAAAATCTTGACGAGAGTTTAAAAGTATTAAAAGCCCTGCAAGAAACAAAAAATGCCACAGGGGCAAAGAAAGTTTTTTATAAACACATTCCCAATATTCATAAAGGCACTGTGATATTAAACCGAATGTCCAATACAAATACAAGCACTGAAAAAAAACAAAAACAATAAAAATATTTGCAAAATTTGAAAAAAAATATTTCTGTTAAGAAAGACAGATACTCAAAGGGTTTTTATGGCAGGTTATGACGGCAATGGCAATTTTGATTTATACGAGAACTGGCCGGGCAAGGCAGGGGACGTGATATCAAGTGCTGATGCACAAATTCAGATGAATGCTTTTAAAACAGGTTTTCAAAATGTTTTAACCCGTGATGGACAAAATGCACCCAGTACCCATTTGCCAATGGGGGGGTTTCGGCATACAAATGTGGCTGATGCGATTGTTGATACAAATTATTTGTCATTAAAACAATTTCGGAATAATGGTACGATTTATGCCACAACCACTGGTTCAAGCAATGCGTATATTTTAGCATTAACACCCGCTATTTCTGCGTATGCGGCAGGGCAAGAATTTATTATTAAAACCAATTTTACAACAACAAACGCAACGCCAACGATTAATATTAATGGCTTGGGCGTGAAAAATCTGAAAAACCCACAAGGGAATAATCTGATTGCTGGGCAGTTACAAAATAATACAATTTATCATATTTTTTATGATGGTACAGATTTTAGGGTTTTAAACCCAACGGTTTATTTTTCTGGTAATTTTACCCCAACCTTATATGGGGCAACCGAAGCAGGGGTTACGACTTATACGGTTCAAAGTGGCTATTATACCGTGACGCATAATTTATTTAAAGCAATTTTTCGGTTGGGGTGGTCAAATATTACTGGCACAGGCGAAGCACGCATTGGCGGTTTTGCGTTTACCCCTGCTGCGGTTTTTCCAGTGGCAAGAGCGAATTTTTCATCATCATATTATAACAGTTTATCATTATCCCCCGGAAAAATATTTGGCGGATTTATTCAAGAAGGTCAAAATTATATTCGGTTATTAGAAGCAGACAACATAACAAAAGATAATTTATTGGATATGTCAGGGAATATATCTAGTAGCGGTGAAATATACGGCGAAATAGAATTTTATATTTAGGAATTGATGATGTCACAACCCATATTATATTTAGCAGAAAATGAAACCACAGACGGCAACAAAACCGCCGTTTTGTATAATGGTGAAACAGGCAAAGCAACACTGTATTTTTCTGGGGTTTTTGGTGGGGCAACTGTTTTAATACAAGCAAAACCGAATGATTTTAATGGTCAAACACCACAAATTGATTTTGTGACGGTTGTGGGTGGTGATGCCATAACAATACCGCAGGTATGCGAATTTCATTTGCTTAAAAATACACAAATTCGTGCCGTGATACAAAATGCGTCTGGCACAACCGATATTACCATATTATGCCAATATGAATTATAGGATTTAAAAATGCTTTATCCAATGTTAAATTCAAAACAGTTAAATAATTCATATATTTACGGCATTGAAAATCTGAGAGGTTTTAATAAAACACTTGGACAGCGTAAAGCAGGGCGTGATTTTTTTTCACGCATGGCAATCATTGGACAGTCTTTTGTTCAAACATCAGACAGATGGATTGAGCCGTTTACAAAATTAATGCAAGCGGAATTTGGCAATTCGGGCGGTGGTTTTATTGGCTTTGCGTCTCGCAATGGTATTGATAGCGGTATTGATGGTTGTGTTTTAACTGGATATACGGTGACACGCACAGGAACTTGGACAGATTCATATCGAACGGGTGGATCTATTTCTATGAGTGCATCACATTGCACATCATCGACTGTAGGTGATAAAATAACGATTGTCACGCCTGCTGATACGCCGATTATATCGACACTGAATTTTATGGCTGTTGGGCATACTGCATCGTCATCTATTCGGTTTAGAATTAATAGAGGTGCTGGTTTTTCAACAATCGGAGCGTGGAGTTCAAGTTCAACATTTTCATCAGGAAGTAATACTTTTAAAAAATCAGAACGTGGCGTATCAGCTTCTTTGACCCCTGCAACAACATTTTCAGGGGCTGTTCAGATTGAAATTGAAGTTGTTTCTGGAACGTGTAATTTAATCGGTGTTTATTTAAGCCCGTCCGCTGTTGCAGGGAATTATGGTTTAATTGTTAATAAATTGGGCTGTAGTGGGGCAAGGGTTGATAATTTTTCGACAATATCTGCCACAGAATATAGGGCAGGTTTAACAGAGTTAAATATTGATTTAGCTGTTTGTATGTTTGGTGGTAATGATGCCGTTAAAGATTCAGGTGTGTTGCCATCAGAATTTCAAACAAATATAGAAACATTTATTGATACAATTCAAGGTGCTGAAACCGCCAAGAAAATTGACATTATGTTTGTTGCTCCTGCACAAAATTACAGAACTGTTTGGCAAACAGGCGACCCTGTGACAAGTGATTATAATATTGCGAATTTATCAGAATATGCAAATTCTGCTTTGGCGGCGTGTAAAAATAAAAAATGTGCTTTTGTAAATTTACAGCCTTTCTTTGGTGAACAATTTACTGATTATTCTTTTACGTCAACAATAAACCCACTATATGAAAGTGACGGAATCCACCCTGCATCGAATACGGGCGGTGCATTAATTGCATATTTAATGTATGAAATATTAACAAAATCTTTATTGTTGGTTTAATTATGCCATATAATACAAACAAAAAAATGTCATGGAAAACCACGATTTGTGGCATTATATCGGCTTTGGGGGCGTATTTTGTGCAATCAGGCGATGCACGCCTCGAATTAATCGGACAGTTTTTATTGCCGATTGGTACGCTTTGCACAGGATATTTTGCACAGGATAAAGGATTAAATGATGACAGATGATGATGTGTTTGATTTGTGTATTCCCCATATTCAAAAATTTGAGGGGTTTGTGGCATCGCCTTATTATTGCCCTGCGTTGGAACTGACAATCGGATATGGCGAAGTGATAAAACCCAATAAATTATATAATCAAACGCATGGATCAGAGGTTATAAAATTATCCAAACCTGTGCCAGAAATACACCAAATAAAAAAACGCAATGCAGAATTAAAAAATCAATGGGGTGATTTGATTACCAAAACCCAAGCAGTTGAATTTATAAAAAATCATTTAAAAAATGATTGGATAAAAATTAAAAATCATTTGCCACCGAATTTAACACATAATCAAAAAATTGCGATTTTATCATTTGTTTATAATGTTGGGGTTGGGGCATTTATGGATTCCACGATGTACAGATTATTGAAAAAATCTTATATTGATCGTGCTGGACTGGAATTTGACAGATGGATTTTTGTTGATGGTAAAAAAAGCCAAGGATTAATCAACCGCAGACAACATGAAAAAAATATCTTTTTGAGTGCATAACAATGAATGTTAATTTCAGTCAAATTTTAATGTCGTTAATAACTTTTATTTTATTTGGCGTTTTGGGCGTTGCATGGCAAACATATAATCAGTTTATTGTTTTTGCCACGAAAATTGATTTTGTCATTGAAAAACTGGAATATATATCAAGCAACGAAAAAGAAATTTTTGAACGATTACGAAAATTAGAAGAACGTGTTGCAAAAATCGAAAAATAAGATTTTTATGATTTTTTAATTATTAAATAAAAGGAAACATGATGACAGATTTGATTAGATATATTGGCACTAAAATTATTAATGCTAAACCCATGAACCGACAAGAATATAATGATTTTAGAGGCTGGACATTGCCCGCTGATGAAAATGGCGATGACGAAGGATACCTCGTAGAATATCTTGACGGCGGTAAAAATACTGAACAATACCAAGGTTATATCTCTTGGTCTCCTAAAAAACAGTTTGAAGACGCATATAAACCCACTTCTGGAATGAGTTTTGGATTGGCTATTGAGGCTTTGAAAAAAGGTTTAAAAGTTTGTCGCACTGGGTGGAATGGTAAAGGAATGTTTTTATATTATGTTCCTGAAAATAAATATCCTGCATCAAGAAATACTTTAAATACAATCGCAGGAATATTCCCCAATGATTTAGTGCCGTATCAAGCATATATCGCTATGAAAACTGTACAAGATACTGTTGTTCCTTGGCTTGCATCACAAACAGATGTTTTAGCTGATGATTGGGTTTTCGCTTAATAATTAACGATAACATTTTTTAATCAAACAGAAAGAATTTCCAAATGGAAGAACATTTTTTACATTTAAACGGCGAGCCTTTAAAATTAGAAGAGGTCACTGAATTTGTTGATAAAGTAAATTTAAATCATATTGAAATTATATTACAATCTGCTCCAGTATCAGAAGTAGGCATAAACGGATTGCAAATTGATGATGTGATTGTTATTATCAAAGACATTTTACAATCATTTCAAAATAGTTTTCCCTGCGAAGAGACAGCCGAGGCAATCAATCATTTAGTCAAAGCCAAAGAATGGTGTGATATTCGGAAAGAAAATCGCATTAAACGAGGCGTTGAGGGAACTTCGCAAGCATGACCCAAGAACTCCTAGAAGTCCGTGAAAAAACGCATGGCGATTATTCTAAAGTTGCTTGCGTTTCGCAAGACTTAAAAAGTGCCGTTCGTGGTGGCGTTTTGTCAAAACCGCAACAAGAAGCTATTGATATGATATGTGTTAAAATCGCACGCATTGTTTGTGGTAATGCTGATTTTATTGACCATTGGGTCGATATAGTAGGCTATGCTCAGTTAATCGTAGATAAATTAGAAAAAGAAAAAAACTTATCAAAACGGAATGATTGGTAATATAAATGAAGCCTTTAAAGAAAATAGCCTATTATCCTGTGGTTTTTTGTGTCAGCGTGATTGCGTTTTTTATCACTGTTGGCTTATTTTGCGTTTTATTATGCCATAATTTGATTGAAGCATTTTATGAATGGTTAAAATCTGTTTTTTATGATTTTAAACTTTGTTTTATGGGCATATTATTTTTGTTATGTGGCGGTGAATTTTATAAATATCCTGCTGAAGGCAATAAATCAGACCTTTATAGGGAAACTTTTAGGGGAACTTTGGATAATGATTTTATCTGAAGTTTTAATTTTGATAACCGCATATAGTTTATTATTGCTGTGTGCGGTTATTGGGTTTAAAATGATTATATAATAAAATTGATTGTAGCAATTTATGAAAATACAAGATTTTGATGCCGTTCAAACATTAATGGATAAATTACAAAAATCTGAACAACTTTTGACGGTTACAGCCGAAGATGTCACCCAAAGGCAAATATCAGGCAAAGATTTATCCCAATCCGAAAAAGAACGCATAGCGGATTTACTAAAAATATTTGCCAAAGAACGCATTATTGCCACAAAACAAGAACTTGAATTTTATGGTGTATATGATGATATTGTTGAAAGCAAACTTGATGATATTATTTTAAAAAAAGCAGGCTTTTTATAATGTTCAATCATATACTATCCTCCTTACTTATCCCACAATCAAGGCACACTAAAACATTAACTTTAACTTTAAAAAGTCCAAACATATTTGAATATGTTTTTTGCCCTATTATAATGTAATTATGTCCACGCATTCTGCACTCGTACACTTCTTTTATTCTGTTTTTAATAAATTTAAACATTTTTGGTTATTTCTCAATCCTCTTTATTATAATAAATAAGTGTCCCTGTTATTACATAGTGTGAATTGTGTTCTTTTTTATCAATATCAAATTTAATATAAAAATCAGTGCTATTATTATTATAAGTCAATTCATCATATATTTTTCTCAATATATGTTCAAAACATTCTACCAGTTGATTAGTTTTTGTTGAGTGACTTTGTTTTATTTGTTCAAATGCGTATAATATAGGTATAACATGGTTATAGTTTTTTATTTTCTTAAAAACATTTTCAGTTTCAACAAATTTATCTATAATTATACTATTCCTTAAAACAGCAAAATTATTAATTGGTATTTTTAATTTTTTTTTAACGGCAGGAAAATCACTAGGATTTTTATAAGTTAATTTGTCTAGTTTTAAATTTTTTAAAATATTATAAAATAAATCAATTATTGGATCTGGCGGTAAAACTTGTATTTGTATTGTTCTTATATATTTTGACACTGCAAAAATGTAATGACTTTTTGAGAGATAACGTGAATTCCATTGACCATTTTTGGCAAAACGATAATCACGGTTCCAGTAATAATATTTTTTGGTTTTGCGTTTATCTTTGAGATATTTTTTCATCGTTTAATTATCCTTATAAGGCAGTGAATTTAAAAATTGTTGCTGTTTTATAATGTTTGCTTGTTGTTTTTTAAAGGCAATATAATTTTGCATATCTTGTTTGATACTCTCGAGGGTTTGTTGGTGCTGTGGTTCTGGTTTTAAATCATGCGTCATTGTGTCCGCCTTTTTTGTGTGGGGTGTAATGTTTTATAATAAAATCTTTTTGCCTGTTTGGTACAGTGTGGGCTTTGAAATAACATTCCATACAATAATTTTTTTTTGTTAAAATTTCCACTGCGTGATTATGGCAATAATAATCTATTTTATCAGTGCTGGACATAATAAAATTGCATTGTTTTGGGTGCGGTATTTGGGGTTTGTTGTCTTTGTCTAAATAAAAAATGGTAAATTCTGGTGCGTAATTTTGCGAATATACTGGTGGGGTATTGTTAGCGGTTATGGTATCGGGGGGTGTGTCCATAAGCATATTGGTTTTGATAGTTTTTTTTGTTGGCAGGCATAAATTATTATTGTTGGCAATTCTGTAAATGTTACCCAATGACGTTTGGGACATTTTTTGTATATCAGATATGTGCATATTGTGTTCAATCATGTTTTGTATTTTTGCTTTTTTATCATGCTGTCGTTTTTTTTGAGCATTGCGAATAAGGATACTGCGGTTACAGAAAATTTTGAATTGATGGGGTGTTAGTGTCAAAAAATTTAAAATGTTATAAATTTCAGTATAGGTTTTATTATCCAAAACCATTTTTTCAATCATTGTTTCAATTTTCTTGTCGATTTTAGGGTTTTTGTTCATTTTTATGTCATGTAAAAATATTATCAGGATTTTTATGATGCAAGCCATAAAAAGCAATCGCTTTGGCATTAAAAAATTTAGCAGATTGATGATGCGTGTTTTTTTCAAAATATTTTTGGGCTTTGATTAAGGGGATTTCAACACACGCATTATTTAATTGTAATTTTAGGGTTTGTATTTTTAAAAGATGTGCAAAAGTTTCTTTTTTTTTCAACCACGGTGCAATCGCATAAAAACACATATCCTGCGGATTGATGCGTTTAAGAAACAACATAAAATCCGTGTTGTTGGCGTTTTTTTGATTATCAAAATTGATTTCTTCTGTCATTTTACAAATATCATCAATAAACCATGCAACCGATAAAATCGCATCAGAAGTAAAAAACAAACCGATTGATTTTTTTATATCGCTTCCCTCATTCATTCTGTAAACTCCGTTTGTTTTGATTTTTTATTAAAATGATAATAAGCTAGTGTTTGGGCAATATCATAATCAGGATTGTTGTTTAAAGAAGGCTGATATTTGTAGTCTTTTAAAACCTTATTCATTGAATATGTGATGATTTTAACTTCTTGTGGTTGTTTTAATGTTCGGATAAATTCTTTGATAATATCCATACTTGATATTTCATATAATTTTTGTTCATGTTTATAGAAACCAAATGTTATAATCTCATTTACTTTATGATGGATAAAACCCTCAAGGGCATCACACAGAATTATTGGCGAGTTTTTATAGTTTTCTCTTACGTTAAAACTACTTATCATAGTACTTCTGTTAGAAATCAATTTTTTATCTTCATAAAAACAAGCATAAATTTCATATTTTCCGCCGAATATTACAGGGCGTGCTATATCTTTAAAATAAAGTGATGCAAGCATAAATAAATCCTTTTTTATATTGTTTCTGTTTGTTTTGATTTTTTATAATGGTTTAATTTTTTAACGGCTTCGACTGCAACATCGGTTCGGTCAACGTAATAGTGATTATCTAAGATGTCGGTCACAGACCGTAAGCTCCAGCCAATCAGTGCGGCAATCTGTCCGTGTGAACAGCCTGCATTCATAAGGTTTAAAACTGCGTTTTTGCGTAAGCCGTGTAATGTAATTGGACTCTCGATTAATCCTGCACTTTTTTTAACAATCGACCATGTACGGCTTATTTTTGTTGGTGTCCACGGTTCACCATTGGGGGAATTAAGCAGAAAACCATTTTCGGCGGTTTTGCGGTTATAAAACCATTTTTTCAGCTTTTCGGTTAAAACGATTGTTAGCATTCCTTTTGTTGTGCTTTGTCCTTTGATTTTTTTTTGCTGTATGAAAAAAAACAAATTACCGTCTTCACGGCCGGGAAGACGG
>JAYJME010002867.1:0-12952 GCA_036873775.1 Costaria costata | reverse complement strand
TGTCTCGCACCCCCCCCCCCCCCCCCGTGGACCAGTTTCACAGGCTGTTTCTTCCAAAACCAGCCGTAACCCTTGGTCTACTCCAAAAACTATCCCACACTATTTCCAAGTGGTTTTGTCCCCCAAAAACATTTCCGGCTCTAAAGGGGCTAAGGGGGGCACAAACAAACGAAAATGGCTCAGGCTTTCGGAAGAAGATCTCTCTCGTCGAGATATTTCGATAGACGCGTCGCTCGCTTTAGTCGTTTAAACTCTACCGGTGATAAAGAAACCGGCATTGGAATTCGTCAGAGGGGCGGTGGGGTGTGTTGTATACGGTACAGAAACGACAGCATCATCAGCGGTAACGGAAACGACAACGGTAACATGGACGAATGAAGATAGACGGTTACAGAGACGGCAATAAAGGTAATCGTTACGGTTTCAGAAACGTAACGGTTACGCTGTAACTGTTAACAGAAACGGCGACGGTGACACGGTGACGGTTACAGAAACGGTAATAATCTAGAAATGCTAACGGGGAAACGGTTTCGAACGATACGCGGTTACAGAAACGACAACGGTTATCGTTATGGTTGCAGCAAATACAACGGTGATCGTTATTACGGTTACAGAAACGGCAACGGTTGCGGATATGGTTTCACTGAAACGACAAACGGTTGCGGATACGGCTGCCCAGAAACGACAACGGTTACGGATGATACGGTTGCAAAAGCGACAGCATCAACAGCAGCAGTAGCGGAGAAATGGCGACGATAAGAGACGCCTGCTACGGTATATAGGGGTGTAACCCATACTACTTTCTGAGGGTGTTGTCGTTTGAGTGAGCTCTCCCACGTCACGCATAATAAGCTTTTTCCTTGAGAAGAACGAAAGGGCAAACCCGGTGGGTGCTCGAACGTGAAAGGTCATCAAACGAGAACTATCTCAGCTCGCATAAATAACCGCATCGCCCCCCCGTGGGTTACGGGGCATCTCGAGCAGCAGCCGTATCGCTCGAGATCCCAACGACATCTGGGAGTTTGAGAGTTTGTTTGGGTATATCGATTTATTTGCTCTACTTGACGTGTAGGAAGTGCAGGGAAAAGGCGAGTGTTCTAAAGCCCGGTCGCTGGGGTAGCGCTGCCGTATAACCACAACTCCCAGGTAAAAAAACCTCGAAAAGTGTCAGCATGGTATGGCAGAGGTGCACCATTTTTGTTTCTGAGGCTCTTCACTTTAGGAGCTCCAAATATATCACACCCGAAAAAATGTTTTGAGGAAACTGGACGGGCAATCCGATGAACAAACCGATGGGCTAGGCATTTGACGCGTGCTACGATAGAGGTTGCACCTTTTGGCTTTTTTTGTTTCTGAATAACGGGGCTCCTTAACCCAAAAGCGTCCGAACGTCATTCTTGTTTAGCAATATGATATTTTAAAAGCCTAGTCCGTGGGCTTTTTCATCGGGCTGTCCTTCCAGTTTGCTCACGAACAGTTTTCGGGTGTGATACGGAGTTCCTAAAGTGAAGAACCTCAGAATAAACATCATGGAACAACACCTCTATCGTAGTAGCATGGGTCATTTGAACAGATCGCATTATTTCTAGACAAGAATGACATTCCCACGATAATACTTCGTATACGTACTCAGTCGTCGTCAACGTAGACCTCCATGATGCAGCTCAAACCAAAACGAGGGAAATATGTGTATGGCATGCTCGCCGCCTATACCGCTGTTGTTGTGGGCGTCGATAAAAAAAGCGCTCGCTTGACGCCGTGCATAGCTTTCCCCCTTTTGTTTTTTAGTGGCAAGCAGCAAGTAACTGGTACCGCCATGTAAACGCCTAATCTAGCAAGCAACCCCCCAGAGGAATAAATCCGGAGCCTGTTGACAGGAGGGTGGGAGAGTGAGTTCGGTTAACGAGTGACAAAGCAAACAACACACCCTCAGTAAGAGAGCGACGGCGTCCCCATTACACTACCACTCTCTATCTGGAAGTGTAAATACCCGTTTGAGTATTCATATATGCTGTGCGCAGGGTGGTAAGAGACCGAGCGCTGTTTCCTAAGGGTCGCTTCTCCGTCGATACGGGTCAGCTCGCACCGACACTCGAACCGAGCAGCGGCGAGGTTATTAAAGACCGTTGCGGGTATTCTTACTATTATCCGAACGGTCCTTTTAAATTTTCCGGACCTTGAATATTCCAACAAACCCACCTCACGAACGGTAGCAAGGGGACCCGCCGGGGGGGGGGGGGTGCTCCTTTCCGAAACAGCAACAAATATAATCGAGACGAGACTAGACAAGGCAAGGCACCGCGTTGTGCCTATATCGCAGGGGGGGTCGTCTCCCACGCAGCCGTGACTAGGACGTCTCCTAAAAATACTTGTCCGCCGCTTTGGTTGGGGCTATTGAAGGAGGTGCCTTCCGCACGTCATGCTGCCCCCGCCACACCATCCATGTTGCTCTTGCCAACCCCCCCTCCACGCACTTCATCTCACAACAGCCAATGTTCCTAATTGGGATAATTTCCTTTTCCGATGATAATAATGTAAATTTCAATTTCAGATATAACTGAAGAAACTACCAAATGTTTTCATACAGCGCGCCGACGTATAGTTTCGCGTACCAGGTAGCTTGCAAAGCTAAGTGCCGACGATTCAATCGGTCGAACTCAGGGCTGACGTATTTGAATACTTAAATCAAACATCCCAGCTCCACGCCTACCACCACCCCCCAAGCAGCAGACAGAGACTCAGTCAGAGGGTCCTTTCCGACCAGCACCCTGTTTCAAGCGAACGATATAGTACCGATATAGTACGAAGTATAACTACTTCAAAGTTCAACTACCGCGGAATCAACGCCTGGCCAGGCGGTGACGCCTCACGCGCAACGAGTCAAGGCTAGGGACGGACAGCCGGTCTTCACTGCTGAGGCTCCCTCCTAACCAGGAGTGACTCCTCATCACCCCCCCCCCTCCCCCTTTTCAAGCGGTTCTTGGTAAGATGTAATTCACCCTTCATGCGACTCGCCGAACTCCTCACGGCGCTTCGCGCTTGATGCAGGCAATATCTGCCTGGTCCATGCAAACCCGACGTGCTCCGTCCCGGTATTGCAGCGATGCGAAGGTCTATGGTTATACGAGTACGGCCATGCATGATAATTGGAACACTCCACTCCAACCCTCGCGACATCCACCCTGCGCACTCGAACCGACCCGAACCGAACCGAACCTAACCTATTCAAACCTGTGGCGTAACCTCGTTAAGAACTGCAAACTTATCTCACACGAATTCCATGTACGCGTAGAGATCGGCATCGTTCCCAAAATGTGCGGACACATTTCTTGACGGGGTTAGTTTATAACCTCGCCGTTATCGCTGCTGCCCGACCGACCACAGGGCGTACATCTTTGTGGCGCCGGCGCGCGTTGAGGTTCCGAAGTGCGCTCGCCCTGCCGACGGTCGGGTGGATATGGGCTGGTTTCCCAGCGATGATACTGGCGTCCCCCCATGAACTGAGACGATGGGGCGATACCCAATAAGAGAGCAAGAAAACAGCGGAAGCAGGGTGCAGTGTCGTTGTATAAAGGCAAATAACGGGGGCCCTTATCTTCCGTGTTTTTCAGTTTTTTTTGTTTACAGTAGCAATGGTGTGTCTATACAGTACGCGACAGATGTTAAGAATCTGATCATTAAAAATTTGAGGCTGAAATGTTTGGAGAAAAAATAAGAATTTGACCTCTTTGTACTGAAATTAGTGTGGAGCACACCCAGTCTTACATAAGAATCCCAGTCTGGCCAAAAATAAGAGTTTCTTAACATCTGTCGCGTACTGTATGTCGTGTCCTTTGTTTAATATATCGTCCCCTAATAATATGATTAAGTGACAACCTTGGAACATAATAATTATTATTATTATCAGGTAGTTGTATCCCCCATCCTCCCATGGCAAGATAAAGTTAAGTACCTGGTATGTTGTTATATTCGCCGCTTTTCACTGAATGAACTTCATGCTACCGTTTCGCGCAAAAAAGGACAGACCACCGATCTCCATTTCATTTTAGCCAGTTTTTTTTTTTTTTTTTTTCCTCCACAAATATTCCTATGTCCCCGTATGGTCCACACCTCATGTTGCCGGGCGAGAGCCGTACATTCTGCATGGTCTATCTACCACATGTTTGCTGGGTTATACTTGGAAACACCTGTGTACTATCTTTGCATACAGATCCTGTTCGTCGTACAACATATCATAACGGCAGGTTAACCCCTTAGAGCCGGAAACGGGGTTCTGGGGACAAGCTACTTGCAAATAATGTGGGATCCTTCTTTGGGGGTAGTTAATATCTACAGTAGATGATCTTCCCGATGTGTGTTATTTAACCCTCTAACTACTGAAAAACTGATCCCACACTAATTCCTAGCACGTTGTCGCCAAAACCGCAAGCATTCACCTCGAAAAGGGTTGCTTTGAAGTACATTAATTGGTGTTTGCAGGTTCCTGTCGGCTCACCTTTGAACTTGTCACCGGGGGTATACCACCTGTCCTGCTTCGTGAAGGCAACGTTACCGGCAGTGCGGTAGACCTCTCTCGACAGGGACTGTCTGCCGAAGCAACTGAACGTCCTCGGACACCGGAAGTCGCTGCCGCCCTTGGCGAAACACACCTCAGGGTGGGGCTTCTGGCGAACCGACGTCGGCTGCAACCGACCTGTTCTTAGCAAAATGGACATTGTACGACGGTAGATGCCACGTGTGGGATGGTAGCGCCACAAGCAGGTACATGCGAAGTACATATATTCGGTCAGGTTTGGGTGTGGACGACACACAGAGGGTTAACAGCGAAAGCTATCTCAGACTGACCCTGCCGAGCTGATAGGACCGGAAGGGTTATAGTGATGTTGAGGCGGTACCGTCTAGGGGATAGGACATGGTATCTTCATGGTGCTTGGCTTAATAAAATGCCGTCCAGTACCAGGTATGCACGTACAGCCCAGCTTTGGGCCCAACAAATGTTCGAGGGACTGTTGTCAGAGTCCAAGTAAATCTGTGATTGCTGGCACCGCCCTGTTTGGGTATTTTCATTATTTTGACGTTTGAAAGCACAGTGTATACATCTATACTTGCATATCAGTATTTCGTATAGTAGTTTGAATACGTGTACGGTTACTGGATGGACCTGACATCAAGACCAGGGGACACCACGCGTACAGTAGGCTCAAAATAGCAAGAACACATCTATACACGTAGTTGAGCAGCGTTGACGGGCCCTTAGCAAAGAGCGCGGGACAAAACGAATTGGCAGCAAAGCCGACAACGTTGAGAGAGCGTTCATTGTGCACTGCGTCATTCGTTGTGCTGACGATAACGTTATCGGGGAGAACAACGGTCGCCACGGGAGGCGATGGGTCAATCGCGGCGGTTCCTCCCTTCCCGAAGCACCGCGCGCTTATGCCAATCGTGCCGCGCGCCACTTACGCCGTACGGTACGGCATCGATCACATGACTAACAATTTTAAGCGAGCGACCTCTAGTCGATGGGGCCTAGGCGGGAAGTTACAGACCCAAGAACATATCATACCGTTCTAATAGATCCGGGGACAAACAACCTTGGTTACTGGGGTCCGAAAGAGCGTGACTTGCTCGGGTGTGTCGGTCGACCACGCTCATCGTGCACAAGTATCGTACTCTCACCGCTGGCATTTTCACCTGTTTTGTTCCCGAACTCTGAGGGTATACCTGGGTACAGCATACGAGTGTGTACCTGTCTTGTAGACAGGCAAGGTGACACACAATCCGTTTGGATCACGGAGCAACAGTCCCGCAATGGAGCTTTAGCTCTCTCGACAGCACAGCGCTACCAATTTCTGCAACGAACTATGGCCCGTTTTCGGGTCTCTAGATTCTGACGGTTTACGAGTACCAGCGTGCCTCTAATATACGTGCTACGATATCCTAGGGGTAACGGCACATTCAGAGCGTTTTTTTTTCTGTCCGACGAGGCTCCTCATTTACGAAACTGCCCAATTTGGCTTGATTGTCTGCTTTTTCATAACTTTTTCCGAAATAAACCTACAGCAGTACACTACTGAGTAGGTCATGGGATTGCTCGTCCGGTGATCCCCGGAGGAGTCGTTCTACGATAGCCCCCCCCCAACCTTCCTCTAACGAAATCGCCGATTTTGAAACCAGCTCCCCGCCATATCTCCTGAAATGCGGTACCCTGACGCCATCGTTCGATAGTCCTTCGCAAAACAAGAAATTATTGGAAGATATTTGTTTCCTAGCATCATTCCTCGTGCCGAACAGCCATGAAACGTTCGCTGAAGAAACTCGCAGGTTTATTGGGGCGGGTTATCGTAGAAGCAGTCTTCGTTTGTTTATCAAAGCCAGCCTCTGGGTGAGGTAGAGAGGTCCTCAGATGAAGAAATAGTCTCAGAAAACAAACACATGGAACAACACCCTTACAGTAGAACTACACTATTATAGTATGCTATGATACGCCGTTTACCGAGTCGTACAGCTTTTGCGTCTTAGCGCACGGAAACTTCTATACAATCGGATCACGGCAGGCCTTCGGAACCAGATGCTATCCGGCTGATGTAAGATGCCGTGCGATATGGGTCCCCTAAAACCGCAGCCACATGCATGCCTCTCCGCGCTGCCCCCAAGGCTGCGGTGTTGGTGGCTTTGATCCGAAGGCAAGAGGCCACACACTCTGTTGTTTAATGCAATTGGCGTGAGAGACCACAGCACAGCGCCCGACAACCTCGACAACTACAACTTTTTCGAGGGACAACTCTTGCATGGTAGCCGACGCGTTCGCCCGGTAGGGGTACGTGTTTATCTAGCACCTCAAATTTCTGGTCTTTGCTTGAGGAGCGCCGTCACTGAGATATCGTTTCGCGCAAAAGTGCAACCACTACGTACAGTGTCGGCAGCACGGAACAGCCGCAGAAATGCTTGTGGGGTGGTTACTGTAATGAGGCAAGGCCGAGGGAGCGAAGCGACCGAGGTCGTTTGTTGCCACGTGGGGAAAAAAAAACGTCTCTTTATTGCGGGGTGCGTACAAGCTTCCCTTAGTTCATTAGTGTGTTTGTTGTCTACTGTCTGCTGTCTGCTGTCTGCTACTGTCTACGAGTATCGGCGGCCTGTTTCACTGATTGCGAGAGCTGCACGTTGTCGAATTCCACAAACTCGGCGACTGCAGAAGCGAGCGGGCTGGGGCTACTGGTGGGCGGGACTTGTCTCGTCGCAAGCCGTCACGAGTTTTGTTTTTTTGGCTGCTGCTGCTGCTGCTGCTGCTGCTGCTGCTGCTGCTGCTGCTGTTGTGGGTGTTTTTTTTTGCGACAGGATTTTGTTTTTGCTCGATCCGCACGAACACGGCCTACTGCAAGTGTGAGGTAGCCTTGCCTCATTTACCTCTCTACTACTGTACTGTAGAAATGAGGCCGTTTTTTGCCATATGCAAAAAGCCTCTCCATTGCGGGATGCGTACAGGCTTCCATTATTTAATTGGTAATAGTCTGTCTGCTGTCTGCTATCTGGAGCTCGCCTTCGCCTTACAATGTGGTCGCAGGGATCTTTAGGGAGGTAGGCTGTTCACCACAAGCGGGATCAGACGTACTGGCTGTCTGTTATCTGTTGTCTG
Organism: Costaria costata; assembly: GCA_036873775.1. Taxonomy (NCBI): domain Eukaryota; class Phaeophyceae; order Laminariales; family Agaraceae; genus Costaria; species Costaria costata. Next base: position 5,319 of record JAYJME010002867.1, on the reverse strand, counting down.
TCTGCGTTTTTTTATAATTTAACATTTTGGATTGCGAGAGCTGTACGTGGCTGATTTCCGCAAACCCTATACCCGCAGAAGCGGGCGAGCCCGAACGCGCAGGACTTGTTTCATTGCGAAGCCATCTCGAGTTGCTCGCGGTCGCCGTGTTGCTGTTTTTGGTAGCTTTGCTGCTGCTGCTGCTGCTGCTGCTGCTGTGTGTTTTTTATTCGGCGGGATTTCGTTTATTTTACGTTGAACGCACACGGCCTACTGCGAGTGCGAGGCAGCCTTGCGTAATTAACCTCTCTACTACCTGGTATTAATAGCACCGAAGAACCGTTTACCAGTAGGTTCCACGGTGAGGAGACGGAAACGTTTCGCCCCGCCGAAAGGGTGTCTACGTCGCCGCCCCTCACACTCACCTATGAATGGCGGGTCGACCACAGGGCTTCGTGTCGATGAGGACGACGACGATCGGCACGTTGAGCGGGCCTTGTCCTTCGCTTCCGCGATCGAGCTCGCGTCAGATGCGGCCGCCATTCTCAGCTCTCCCAACCCAACTCTTAATGACGCAGTCAAGCCGGCGCGAAAATTGAAACAAGAAGATCGCCGCTAAACGATTGGTACGATACTTGTCGTGGCAGCGACCAATCTACGGCCGGGTTTGCTCAAGCACAGGGAGCTATGTCGCGACTTGTGACTCGTGACTGTTCAGTGACCAGGTCGACAAGAGTACAGCAGGTGCAGGGTGCAGGTACTACGGTAGCAATAGTACGGGGTACAGCGTACAGGGTACCGGCGGCGGTGCCGCGTGCAGTGTACGGCGTGCGGCGTGCGGTACACCGTTCACGATGAACGATGAACGATGAACGATGAACTGTGTGCGGTGTGCGGCGGAAATAACTATTCGCGGCACAACATATCCCGTTTCACTCGAACCGGAACAAAACAGCCTTCAATATATCATGAAACCCTCTTCAACTCCGTTTTCCTGTTTTCCCATCTTTCTTCCTTCTTCTTGTCGCTGGCTTCGCCCTCTCTGCGTGCCTCCCCTCGCGTGCCTCTGCACACTTCCTGCAGAATATGATTTATATCCGCTATAAGCCCCTCGGCCTCAGCTTGTGTGCCTGGGCGGGGACCCGGCCGGCCGCAGCGTTTCTCTCAGCTGGGGTCATATGCCCATCCCCTCCTCAGGTTCTCCCTGTCATGGTTGTTGGCACAGACAACCGGCAAGCCGTGCAGCTTCCCTCGGGTCGATTCGCGGCGTGCTGGCCCGTAGGCCTCGGGCAGTACAATGGCGGACCGGCGGTGTTCCTCGGGAGCAAGCGTCGGATCCTGGACCCCCGGGAAGAAGTCTTGCCCATCCCCATCCCCGACGAAGCTGTCCCTCTGCTCAGCGAAGCAAGTGAGTTATCATTGATGACGTATCATGGACGTTCTCAGTGTCAGGGGTGTGCTGCGGGGCACGCGCCGGGTGCACAAATGGAGCGTACACGAGGGGGCGGGGAGGGAGGTTGGCGAACATCGTACGCGGTGTCGAGAGCTTTGCAAGCTACCCAGCTGAGCAATGATTGCGATGTATTCGCCTATTGGGGGGCGGGCTTTTCTTCCACAGCAGTTCAAAACTTCAGCTTCAACCACTTCATGCACTTGTATCAAGTACTCGTTTCGAGAGTCCATCAGTTCTGTTGTCTGTCTGCGTGCGTGCTTGCCGTGAGCGAGGCGCAATACGCGCCGCTGTTTCTGTGCTCCTATGATGCTGCGCTGGCGCAGTGCGTGTCATGCCGCCAACATCAATTAAGCCCAGCCAGGGGTTGCATCCAGCGCGAGGCACCCATGACTCAGTACACTGACATACCGGTACAGCAGCTGGACGAACGACAACTGCTGAAGAGAGAAAACAAAATGTTGGTTTGAATGTCCAACTTTGAAAATTTAAGTTTGAATGTTTGAAACAATATGCCGCCGCTGTTTTCTGCATCTTGACGAAAGAAGCAGAGCATCAGAGCATCAACCGTCGACGTAAAGTCAACGAGCTGAGGGTTGCTTCCGGATATGATAGCTTGCAATAAAAACACCACCAAATCTTGTCGCGTGTGCTGCATGCAGTACATCGTACCAGTACTGCAGTACTGGTACATTTGCGCGTGCAACTGCTGCGGAGTGCTCGAACCCGGACCCCCCCCGACAGCGAGCATCGCCCTCTCGAGCGAGTGTAAATCCAATTTATTGGTATCCTTACTCGTACCTTGCGCGTGTCAGGGCGTCAGGAGTCAGGAGTCAGATTCACCGTTTTCTCTCTTCCCGGCTTGTGCTGACCGGGTGCGGGGAGTTTCTTTCCTTCGGTTTGTGTTTTGGTTTTGGTGTGCTTTCTTGTTCACGTTCGTTTTTTGCCTTTTTCTTTTTTACCTTTTCTTTTGTCGTTGTTCTTGTTCTTGTTTTCTTATTTTCTCATTTTGTCTTGATTCTTGTATTTCTGCATTATACGAGTACTCGTACGTACGTACTACGTACATGCTTCGAAATGTGCGGTTTCAGTTACGTTTTGCTTTGCGTTTCCCCTCCGTCTTCTGTTTTCGTACTGCTGCACATACATATGTACAACAACAGTGCAACCCCGCGATGTGCCCTTGTCGGTACTGCTGAGAACGTGTGCCCCTCTGTTCGGCCGAGACGGAGGGATGTACGATAACGTCCCGTGGGACTGGAGCGGCGACGAGATGGCCAAGAGAGAGGCCTTCAATAGGTAGGTAGGCAGGCAGGCAGGCAGGCCGGCCGGCAGGCAACCGCAATCCCAATCGCAATCCCTATCCTGATCTCCATCGCCATCCCTATCGCAATTCCAATCCCAATCCCAATGGCATATCGCACTCCCAATCGCAACCGCGTTCGCAATCATCGTACTCGCCACCAAAATCGCAACCGCAACCAACCACGACCTCGAACCGCATATCGCCATGCGCATTGCAACCGCTATAACGCAATCGCAGTCCCAATCGCGATGACCATAGCAATCTTAATAATCCCTTCAGAGCTGCAGGCACTTTACGCGGACAAACTACCTGGGATGAGAGTGGGACGATTTTGTTTTTGGAGTACGATAGTAAACACTTTGAAAACATGAAAATCGCAATCGCAAGCGCAGTCCCGATCATGACCGCAATCGCTATCGTGGCTTCTTCTCCGGACGACCCTCGCCAATGTTTTTGCGCGTGTTTTTTTTAATTGTTTTTTTTCTTTCTTGAGCAAGGTCGAAGGGCAAGGGCATGATGGACCTAGGAGCGATCGGCAGAGGGGGCTCGGACGTCCCGGCCTACGGGAGCGCGTACGGCTTGCTCGCGAACGTTGCCACGACCCTGTGCCCGGCAGACATTCTCAGCCTGGTGAGAGGCGGCAGTGATTCAGGATTTAGATACGTGTTGTTGTTGTTGTGAGAGGTGCGGCAGCTTTCAGGACTTAAGTAAAGGTATATGCGCACGTCGGACACACCACGCTTTACATGCAGACCATGTAGATCCTGTTCGTGCCGTTATGAGCGACCCTGTGCCCGGTGGTCATTCTCAGCCTGAGAAGAGGCGCGGCAGCATTCACAGGGCTTAAAAAAAAAACAAAGTAGCAGTTACAAACCAGCCATTTTTATGGACAGCGGGGTTTTGGTTGACACCTTATTGGAGATGATGCTATTAATAGAGGGAGGGGAGGGGGGGGCTCAGTCGCTGTTTGACGGATGAGATGCAGGGAAAATTTGGTTTCGGAGGCTTTTTGTGCGCCAAAAGGTTTGGGATGCCGTCCTTTTACGTACGCGTTTTCATTTCTACTAAAATACTGACTGTTGTTTCTTCGTCGTTTTTTGCGATTGGCACACGCTGCGCATTGATTGTCGGATGACGAACATAATAATAATAATATGTCACACATCGGACAGAGCACAAAATTAAAAATCTAGATCCTTTAAGTGCCGCTATGAGATGTTGCGCAAGAGCCATCTATTTATCTATAAGCTAGATCCTACAAGGTCCCCCTTCGCGGTGATGTGGTTGATTGGAAATCCCGGGGGTGTCGACAGTTGAAAAGGGGGACACAGGCGCTCCTATCGATACCGGTATGAGTCTAGATGGAGTTCGCTGCTGCTGCCGGTTCTATGCTGCTGTTTGGGCTGCTGTGAACTGAGCGTGGGTGGAAATCGTCCAGACTGTGCTCAGGATGGCACACACCACACACAGAAGCACTAGCACCGCTTGCAACTGCCACAAGCGGAAGACCTTGAAGTACGACTTCTGTTATACAATGGCTGCCACAACGTAAACAACTTGGGGGATGGTGTGGTATACAGACAGACAGACAGCAGCAGCAGACCGCACGGCAAACGCAGATAAAGCAAAAAGCTAAAGACGCTGAAATTGCATATTCTTTAGACTGCTGTGTGTTCCTGGTTCCTATGAATGTTGCTGTAGGATCCTACCGTAAGATGGCTCGCGCACGAAGCACCGTTCGTGGCTGTTACAAAGGGAAACGCTTAAGCGTGGCTGCTGTTGTACCCTGTGGCTGCCTCGGAGTATAGAGCCGCTTGAGTGCTGGTGTGGTAAAGGTACAACAACAGATCGACAAACAACGAAGTGAGGAGACCACTCGAGAGGCAGGTGCAAATACGTAGATACGTGTGTACCATGGATCCATGTGTTCGTACTTGCAACGCACTTGTCACGGTGCAGGTACACGTGTATGCCACGGTTCCATATGTCATCCAGCGACATGTGCGTGCCATGGTTGTATGGGCCATGCGGTCCTTCCATGTGCCATGTGCTCCATGTGCCATGCTTCCGTGCTCGCATGTGAACATGCCAGAACGGCACGAACATGGGTTTCTACGGCACCTAGGTGGCGGTGCCAGGTCGGAACGCCACCCCGTGGTTACTTGCCAGTTTTGTTTTACGTTGGACCCCCAAAGCCCGTGCCACGGACCTTGGCCGGGGCCCCAAACTTGAGTCGTGTGTACACGCGGGCCCTGCTGCGTGCCCCGCGGCCCGAGAGCACGAGAAACGACCCACGGGCGCCTGAGAAATCCGTGAAAATATCCAACAATAAGATCAATTTCTTACTTCGTAATATATTTGCGTATTTTTCCGGTATGAGGTGCTGTGCAAGAGCCGTGACATACAGATCCCACTCGGCAAACATGAACTACTGCCTGGATCTTAGGTCGCGCAAATCATGTCAATCGGGGATCTATCTGCCCTGAAATATCTAGATCATCAAACGGGGATCTGATCTGTTCCGAGCGTTCGTAGCTGAAAGCACGGGATGCTCGGTCATGAGCCAGGGGAAGGGGTCGGGGGG
>JAYJME010002866.1:0-12954 GCA_036873775.1 Costaria costata | reverse complement strand
TCTCTTCCCCTGTTGATCCACCGGTAGCGCGCGCACACCGGCGGGGACGCGAATGGCGGCTTGGCAAACCAGTTTAGCGGCGAAAAGGTCCCAAGCCGGGAGGTGAAGCTCTCGTAGTCCCAAGGGCGGCAGGTCACGGTGCCTGCCTCATCTGCAAGCGAACCGTAATTCGGGGCACGATTGCAGTGTTACGAGAGTTGTTATAGTCGAGAGGGGAGTCTTCCCCAAGTAGTAGTAGTAGTAGTAGTAGTAGTAGTAGTAGTAGTAGCACTAATATTACGGGGGACCATAGTTAATAGGACCTACTGTAGACACAACAGGACCTACTGTGACACCAAAACCTGTACATTTCCCTATTTTTGCTAACAATAGTTAATAGGACCTACTGTGACACAATAGAACCTACTGTAGACACCAAAACCTGTATATTTCCCTACTTTCGCTAACAATATTTGGTCCTATTTACTATGGTCCCCCTTAATAGTCCTATTAGAAAAAGTACGGTAAAGGGGGTGTCTAACGTTTCTCAGGGTGCTGACATGAGGAGGTCTATACTATTACCGAATATAGTACTATTAATACATTACACAAAAACCGAATTTTAGACAAAACAAAAACGCAACGCAACGAACAATACCATCGTCGAGGCATGTACTCGGTACCTCGTGAGAAATATAAGCGGAAAACACTCACCAATCAGATTGAAAAGCTATTGCATAGTCCTTCGCTTGAGGAGCCCCCGTCAGTCAGTACCCTTCATAATACCAAAAGTACCGTTAATAGTACCAAAAGTACCCTTAATAGCACCAAGAGTACCCTTAATAGTACCAAAAGTATCCTAAATAGCACCAAGAGTACCCTCAATAGTAGCTTCCTACCGTGACATGACTTTCCAGGTCTGTCCAACTCGGCGGCATGATCGCATCGTACGACCATCATACGAATACATCATGCTGTAACTATCCAACCATTTGACGCGGACCTGCCGACACAATCTACACAATCTACTATGCCCTCGTTAGAAACCGCGGCGGCCGTCGAATCCGGATCAAATCGACCCGTATTTTGTAGAGTGTTTCCATTTTAAAGAAAGGCGTCGGTACAGGAAGCAGTGATGCCCGCCGCAACGCTGCTGGTTTCCCAGGTTGATTCTAACTGCTGTATATACACGATCTCCTGTAAAACGAAAAAACAACATACCCAGTTGAACTTTCGAGGACAAGGGTACCAAGGCGCCAACACCCCTGCTACCGACTAAATTGGTAGGTCGAGTCACTGCTGGCTACTGTGTGCTATTATATAGCAAGGCAGCTCCTGGTATAGTCACACACATCTTCAGTTGCGCGGATGAGATGCACTCGCCCAAACCGACCATGACCTTTTTTTTTCTTCTTTTTCATCCCATGTATTGTCTTCGCCTTTCTTTCTCCGAATATACCGTAACTCAGATCCCGGGTCACCAGGCTATTTTCCTCCCTCCGCACTACCGTCCATACCTTGCATTTTTATCGCGAGAAGAGTACAGCCCTTTTTTTCCTCGTCGACTCGCGTCCAATTGACCCACTCTCTTCATCATAGTCCCCCGCATGTACTTCCAACAAAATTGAACTACCAGTATATGAGTAGCGGGAGAGGATAGGTTTGGTGTAGGCATTTGAGTAGACGGATAAACCGGACATCGTCCTTGCTTGAGCCGACATTTTGTACGCATACTCGTACGATAACACAGGAGCCCATGGTACAACAGTGCTGGCATATGAGCATCTGCGTGCTCTCGAGCTACGGCTGCATGATAACCAAGAGCTAACTCCAGCCGTGTGTAGCTCGCCTGTCAGCCGGTCTAACTAGATTCCCAACGGAATCGGCAACATTAAAACGTCGGAAGAGCGATCAACTTTGCAGGTATGGCCAAGCTAACACTGCCAAAAGCCGAAGCACGCTACCAGGTATGTACGAGCAGTCAAGCGGGAAGTAACCCCGGACGCTTCATTTTGGGCAATATTACTCGTACGAGTAACACTGTGTTGGTCTATTAATACGAGCAATCCAATGATTAACATTCACGTTGCTTGTCTCCAGATCCGCCTTTCTTTGACGGAAAGAGGCACCGCTAAGGATGTACACAATTGCCCAAGAAGTGTAGGAAGGGAGGAACATATGGCAAACTTGATCATGTTTCACGGGAAAAGTGTACCCGGTAAGGACCCAACAAGTAGAGGAAGGGAGGATGACATGAGAGTCGTAAACAATCGTGAGCGCACCATTCTTGTTTCTCCATACGGTTGTTTCTTCGTTTTTTATCCCCGGCAGTTGAGGCTTTTGATAGCCAGTTCTTGTGTATCAGGTTTTTGTGTCGAGAACCTCTTCTTGCTTTTTTCTGCCGTTTCTTAGGTTAGTTAGCACTCTACGCCGCACATTGTCATAACTCTAACAACAAAAATACTAAAATATCGCTGTCGTGCCATGCGTATTCGAAATAATCTAAATCTCAACAAAGGGTATCCAGTGGCAGGCCAATCATGTACGGGCCCATGACGTCACGGTCGCACCGCACTGTACAAGTTGGAACCGATGTTGATGGCGAGGAAGCGGCCGAGGCCGATACAGACAACGCGTTGTGTTCCGTGCTTTGTCCTGTCGCGCCATGGAGGTCGCCACCGTCGGTGCATCGGGACAGTTAACGGCTTCGGCAAATTTGAGGGTGGCATCTTCTTGTGACCGGCCACACAGCAGGGCGGATGTTGCTGCCTTGACGGTGTTGATAGTACCGAAACCTGAACGGAGAAACGAGTCCAGCGCGCCCTTGACGAAGATGTCTGTGCGAAGACGCCCAGCTTGGACGACGCCGGACACGTCAAGGTCGGCCTCGGAGTCGCCGCCCGCCGTAAACGTCAACTCGAAAAGGTTTCGTGCGGGCATCCCAACCCCCTGCTGCCTCGACCCGTGTCTGGGCAAATGGCCAAGACTCGCTGGGGTGTCTGAGATTGCCCAAGTCGAAGAAAGGAACGACCACGCACAGCAGAAGACGCGAATGGGCAACTGGCTGGGCGTCTCTTCCCTCGGAGCGTCCCGAACAAAGCAGAGAGCATGCACGAGGCGGTACTCACTTGGCCGCGGGTTTCTTCGGCGGGGACGCGTTGGAGTCGGCGGCGGCCTTGACCTTCTTGGCGACAATGAGGGCGCGGACGTCCACCCTGAGGTCCGAGCGCTCCTGGTAAAAGCAGTCTTGGCATGATTTGAGCTTCGTGCGGGACGCTCCGAGGGAAGACACCCAACCGGTTGCCCATTCGCGTCTTCTGCTGTGCATGTTCGTTCCTTTCTCAGACTTGGACGATTTCAAACTCCCCAGCCAGTTTTGGCACAGGCGGGGGTTGAGGCAGCGGGGGGTTGGGATGCCCGCACGAAACCTTTCCGCTACAACATCGCCGGAATGCTTACTCAACGTTTAGCGCCGGACGAGGAGTTTGCGAAGAAGAGAGCCGAACGCCCAGCGATGGACCCGAGCAATCGCACCTCGGACGGCGTCCGAGGCGACGTCTACGGCGGGTGGCGACTACACGGACGACTTTCACGTGCCCCACATCCTCCCAGCTTCGTCAAAGACGCGCTGGACTTGTTCCTCCGTGCAGGCTTCGGTACTATTAACACTGTTCAGGCAGCCACGTCAGCTCTGCTGTGTGGCCGGTCACAAGAAGAGGCCTCCCGCGACATCGTCAAAGTCGTTAGCGCATGCACCGATGCCGACGACCTCCATGGCGCGACGGGAGTCCGCCCTTGAACAAAGGACGGAACACCACGAGTTGTCTGTATTGGCCTCGGCCGCTTGCTCGCCATCAGCATCGGTTCCAACTTGTGCAAGGCAGTGCGACCGTGACGTCGTGGGCTCGTGCATGATTGGCCTGCCACCGGATACCCTTTTTTGGCATGTAGATTATTTCGAAGACATACGACACGACATTGATACTTCGTATATTATTAATATTTCGTTACCCTTCCGACAATGTGCAGCGTATCTTGGAGAGCTAGCTTAAGAAACAACATGCAAAAGCAAGAAGGCAGCAGCGAAACGAAGGGCAAGCATTTTATGAGAGCAGAGCCGACGGTGACACCATCCACAAAAATCGGCGGGGCGCGCAGTCCACGAGAACGCCGTGCGGCGCGGCGGTCTCGAGACTTCCGAGGAATGCCGAGACATAGCATTGCAAGAGCGGGACAAGAGCCGGGCACAAGCAGCCGATGCGGAAATCAAGAGCCGCGATGCGGGGGGGGGGGTATTAGATGGAGGCGAGCGTGTCTCCGGAAAAAGAGCTCAGGCGTGCGGCTGAAGCTGTCAAAAGGGAGGCGGAAGAGGCCAGGCTACAGGCGGAATTGGCACTGCGGGCAGAGAGGCAGCGTCGGTTTGATATAGCTGAGGAGGCGACCACATGCAAGGCGGATTTCGAAGCCTTGTGCAAGCAGGTTTCTAATCTAAAGCAGCAAAAGCTTGAATTCTGGAGGAGTCTCTTCGTTACTTGGCGACGACGACGCCTGCTGTTGAGGGTTCGGTGTGGATGGCATTTCGTCCTCAGGCTTCCGCGATCGACATGCTCGTAAAGCGCTCTTGAGTTGGCGAAGACTGCGGTGGTGATGCTTTTACCGGGCGGCTTTGGCTCTACTCCGACGCTGCTGCGGCGCTCCCGACGTACACAAACAATATGCCTGGTACCTAGGGTGCCCTCCAGAGCTTATGAATGTTTACTCCCGCAACAGGTTGGTATACTTCGACGACTATAGAATGTGTTGTATCGCGCCCTGGTATGCTGTAGGAGGATGACACTCCGTCGAACTATTCAGCAATTTTTTGTGATGTGTTTGACAGTTCGCTGTGTTTTGATTGGTCTGTCGATGATTAAATTGTTCAAGTTAAGAACGGACAAAACCCCTTTTTTCCCTCCAAAGAGACACAAAAGCGCACCCATAACAGTACTGCCAAGGGCTGCATTAAAAAATCTCCGTTTTGAGTGAAGAGAAAGAAAACACTGAATAGCAGGAATTGCTTGCCATCCGGCACAATGAGCGAATTGTTAATAGATCAATCCAAAAAAAAATTGGCCCAACACAGAGCAGTTGACGACTCGTAAGTAACGCGAAAGGAAGCCGACCCAAATGTTTTGAATGCTATCACCAGCGATCGCTCTCATCGACGTTCCCCCCTCTTAGGCTTATTTGAAGGTGCCGCCTGAGCTCGTTCGTACAGCAGCAGTGTAGCTAGCAATAGCACTACTGCGAGTACTCGTATTATACGCTCGTACGTACCACTATGTCCCAAAATGTAAGGGCCGTCTTGAAGGACAGACTGGTACTACGGCACCACAACAGTAGCAAGCAGCACAGCACCAGTAGTACACGTGCGGCAGGCAGTAGTTGAAGAGCGTGATACGTACTCGTCATATCATACTATCCTACATATTGAGCAGTTAGTTGCAGTACGCATGACATGCATGCAGCAGTCAATCGTCGGTCGCGCTAACGAGTAGGTTGGTGCAGCAGACAGCAGCAAGCAGCAGTATTACGTACTGGTACATACTCGTACGAGAAAAATGCACTGAAAGCGCCACGGGAGTCCATGAAAACACGATGCAACCATCATGAAACGGGACAGTTATAGTCCCGAAGCAGGTGCATCTAGCATTTTAGGTTTAGGGCTTGGAGACACATCGAGGCGGCTAGGGTGACAAAACCACGCTCTCGGGGGTCAGCAACGAAAACATATAGCAGCCTAACCTCCTGAGATTTTACTCCTATTAATATTAATAGCACGGATATTGCGGTGAGAATGAGGCAGTACCATCAAGGGGGTCGGGTCAAAACGAAAGATTCTTGAAAAAATGCGAGAACAACACCCCCCGCCAGGACACGGTGCAAGCACGGCCGAGGCCGCCGCCGGCGACGTCGGGAGAGGCGAGCACGATCAGGCACGACGAGGAAACAGCGGATCGAGACGTGGACCTTATCGCGAGAAAACTTGAAAACGGCTCGAAAAGCTGGTTCCAGAACAAACTTTCGAGCTCTGAGAACACACCGCCAACACTATCGTACTTGCGTTAACAACCGTAAGTGTGGCCGTGCATTGAAAGAGATTAACTGGTCTTCGAGGGTAGCGTGGGCATTCTGACCCTATGAATAGCATACGAGTACGAGTACAGTGGGGGTCCCAGTTAAAGAGAGGGCTGAGTCAAGCCAATTTGACCTCTCTTAACCCTTCTGGGACCCAGGTCCAAGGACCAAAAAAGCGAGGAGTGCTGTCCTATCAACCTTCCAGGAAGAGCGTGCAACAGCAGTGCAAGTATCACGCTGCTGCGCCCCTGCCATATATCTCCTGACGTTGCAATTTGGGCACATCCCCTACCCTAACAGCGCGGGCGGCCTTGTGCAGCTGGTGCCGAAGTCGTCACTTGCATTCGACGCCTTCCCCCTCTGAAGCCCCCAAAAGGGTTACGCCGGTATTCTCTTAATCCGGTCAAAGAGAGGTGCATTCTTGTACCCGAGAGTTCGGCACAAGAGAATCCTCTCGTACATCGAAGATGAGGGTAAAAATGAGATTGCGCGTGGCTTCAAGAGCGCTGAGAGTGACGCCCTTGTCGTGAGTGCCAAAACAAGTGAGAGATACATCATAAATCGCATCATTTACTGGTGATGTCCCCCTTTGGCAGCAACGCAGCATAGCTTTCAATACTGGGGTACTGCTGTACTTCCAAAAGCGATTCAAGGCAAGATGCCCTGACCCAAAACACACCCATAAAACCTGGGCCCATACGTACAATATTGTATACATCAAGCACAACCTCGCCCGGCAACAAAATACACGACATCTGCTTGTCTTTACGTGCTTACGCTACAGCAGTGCTCCGACATTACACCAAGTCTGTCGAGCTCGTTCGTTTCGATTACCTCGATCCGAAATCGGACATCCAGGCTACCTTAGCCTTACGAAGATAATACGACACCGTGGGCATCTGACACCTCTCGGCTACTTCCTCGAGCTTCCCGAAGTCGTCGGCCACGTCAGCGTATGGCGGCGGACGAGGCAGGACTGCCGGCGGCGTGGATTGGCCCTCGTCGCCCGCAGAAGTCCCGCCTTGTACTCCTGCCGGGCTGGTGTCGTCGCCATCGGAGTCTTCATTCAGCGGGGCAAACAGCTGGAGACAGAGGTCGTCCTTCAGGTCCTCTACCACCGCTGACACGACGTCTTTGTTCTTCTCTACGCCGACCCACGCTTCCACCGCGTCGATAGAAGCCTGGCTTGGATAAGCGCCAGGTGCCAGCCCCAGACAGTAGAGCGCATCGCAGAGGTCGTCGTCGGGAGTCCTACCGACCGCTCCGAGACTCAGACGCTGTACCACGATAACCAGCTCGTGAAGACTCTCGTTGTGTTTGGCGGTTGTTTTGACCGCATCCGTGAGGTCTGCTTGCACGTCGCCAGGGAGGATGTTCGCTTTCCTCCAGCACCTGGGAAAAGGAAAGGATGAACGGATGCCGGACATGAGCCGAATAGAGAGGACAGCAGTAACTTGCAGGGCGAGATATCGATGCTGTGGATGTACAGGCCCGTGAAAAAAAAGTGTTAGATAAAACGCTACAGCGGGTTCACGACAGCAGTACGAACGGTATTTGTGCTGTACGTAGCTCGGTGCTTGCTGCGAGTACGGTAGGAACCGAAAAACTGCTAAACAGGGGCGGGGGGGGGGTGCAGACGCTACGTAGACAAGCTCTCAGCACCCAAACTTAAACTACAGTGTATCCGGTGGTATAGTACCGATTGAATACACCAAGTACCGTAGTGGACTACTGTAGAAACGAGGCAAGTTACAGTAGGGTAGCACCGAAAAATTCTGAGGAGCTTTAAGCCGAACCCAGAAACCGACTTTAAGAAAAATCGTACGCATAACCCGACCAACAATGGTTGTCCATGGCCTGGACAACAGCGAATAGTGTTTGCCAAAAAAGACAAATGGGATCCCAGCGATATTGGGCAGATCCTGATCACTTTGGGAGTCCCATCAGCCGGAAAAGGTTCGGCCAAAACGTGATACAGTCCCCATGTGAATCGCAATATAGCACGCGTCTAACCTGGCGATGCTGTCCGGCGGAACATCTTCCCACGCAGCGAGGCCCATTTCAGCGGCATCAAGGACGTGGGGTTGTCCGCCCTCTGCCAGGCCCATGCAGCCCTGAACAACGTTGCGCCTCTTCGCCTGCTCGCGTAGCTGCAGCGCCGACGCCATCGTGTCCACACGGACCGCCAGCAGCCTCGTCCTGTAGCGCACCTTCCAGGCTGCGATGATGCCCGCATCCATGGGCTGGTGCTTGCTCTTGCAGTTGGGTGGAAGCTCGAGAATGGTCACCTGGCCATTGGGGTCTACGAGGTCCGCGTGGCTGCTGTGGCTGTCCATGAGGAGAAGGACCTTTTTCGTGGTCACGGAGCGCACGTACGGCAGGAACAACCATGACCACCACTCCTTAAACACCCGCACATCGGACCACGCGTTGAGCTGGGAGAAGTACCTCACCGGCGAGTCCCGGAGCTTGAAGCACCTCGGTGACTTGGCCGTGCCGATCAGCGACAGCGGCACCTTACGCGTACCGGTAGCGTTCGTCGCCATATAGGCGGTCACGCGATCCTTCGCTTGCATGCCTCTCACCCCCCGCGTCGTCTTCCTGTCCTCGCCAGGCGCGAGATATGATTTCTTGGGCAACACCCTGTAGAACAGGCTGGTTGCGCTGACGCCGTAGATGCACTCGGGGTCGTATTCCCGGCATGCCTTGCGGACGCCCTCAATCCCATCGGCAATTAGTTCATCGTCGTCGTCGACGCTGCCCGCCTCGCCGTGAACACTCTTGGACTTCAGGTGGTTGCGGGCGATGAACTTGTTGGCCCACCCTCTAGACGCGGTGAAGCCCGCGTGCCGTTCGCGCTCAGCGTCTGTCGATGCTTGGCTCACGAGAGTAGCAAACGCTTTGCGCCCGAACGCCTGAATGGTCGACCGCTGGGTAGATAGCTTCAAGGCCCTGGCCTGGCGACACAGGTCCAAGACCCTTCCTTCCACCTGGAGAACAAGGTGGACAAAACAATAAACGGTTACCACGTTAGAACATGGTTACTCTGGAAGGTCGACAAGCAATGCAAACATAAAAGGAGGTGCCGTTCGGTACGTGACGCGAATGCACCATCTGGTATTGCTGTACCCACTGTGATACCGGTACAACAGTACTATCAATAGTCTAGCCTGCTCGCCGACGCTGTTGCTGCTGCAATGCAAACACCAAACATAAACAGCAGCTATTAATACTATCAGTAGGTGTAGCAACATCAGCCAGACACAGCAGCGCAGAACAGCAGCACTACTACTCTACTCTAACTGGTGCTGTTGTAGCCTACGTAGCCTGCTGCTGTAGACTATGTACTGCTTGTACTATACACTACTTTGTATTACACAGACAGAAAGTGTATTACCGCTGCTGTCTAGTAATAGTACGGTACAGAAGATTCCACGGCGATATAAGCGGAGTATATACCAGGGCTTGTCATGGGCCGTAGGGCCGGGCCGGGAAGATTTTTTGATGGGTCGGGCCGGGCCGGGCCGAAATGTTTGAAAATGTGATGGGCCGGGCCGGGCCGGGCCGGGCCGAGAATTTTGAAAAATTGGTGGGCCGGGCCGGGCCGGGCCGAGAATTTTGAAAAGATGGTGGGCCGGGCCGGGCCGCGGCCCATGCTCTGAAAATTTGATGGGCCGGGCCGGGCCGCGGCCCATGATATGAAATTGGTTTGGGTCGGGCCGGGCCGCGGCCCATGAGTGGTGGGCTCTTCATGGGCCGCTCTGCACAGCCCATGAGGCAGCCCACGTGTTTTCATGGGCCGGCCCGGGCCGCGGCCCATGATATACGGTGAATTACTCCCACTAGTATGATCACGTCCGCCCTGCCCATGAGGCGGCCCACGTTTTTTTCGTGGACCGGCCCGGGCCGCGGCCCATAAGGCGAGCCACGGGCTTGCACGGGCCGAGACACAGGCCGGCCCGTGAACAAAAATGTGTTTTTTCACTATTCATCAGGCGAGGAAACCAAACGGATTCAATCTCGATACTACTGCTGTTGAGACTTGAGACACGAAGGAAACATGGGAAACGAAAACACTTTATATACCAGGCATGTATCCACGAGTACATATAAAACATAATACCTACAATAATATCAAGCACAACCGCTGCTGTTCCCACAGGAAAATGCAAAAAGGGACAAAAGCAGTACCAAACCAACATGCAGCCTGCTCCGTGTCTAAACTATACTGAGGTACAGTGTATACGTGTATACTACTCCATACACAAGCAAAATTGACGAGAGAACAACAGCAGCAGTTTATCCACACTTGGCTCATCACGTTTTAAGCGCACCACTCTAAACTACATCCACCGCCCACTCTAGGCTATTTCCACCACATTCATTCCCCGCGCCAGCAGTCTGCGCCTTTGCAGCAAGGGTTAAAGCCTTCTCGCGTATGAGTTTCTTCTCTGCGTTCTTGCCCTGGCTCGGCCCGGAAGGAACGGCCGGTGAAAACGTGGTGAACTAGGCCCAGGCAGGGGACATCTTCTGACCGAAAGCTGCGGCGACGTTCACCTTCATGTGTATCGTTGTCGATCCGGAAATAAGAACTGCTACTGACCCCGCCAAAAGATCGCTGGCGTTGTCTTTGCCTTCTTCTGATGACAGATCGATAGCAAGCGTTATTGCAGCAGCAGGCGCTGCTGCTGCTGCTGCTGCTGATGCTGCTGCTGCGGGCGACGCAGCAGCTGCAGAAGCAGCAACAAGAGGAAGTGGTGGTCCACCATTTGGGACGCAAGACATCAGATCGGGCCGTTGGTGGTGCAGATAGTGTGGATAGTAGTGACTAGTGGGGTTGTGTGGGCCAGAAGCAGCTGATCCATGGAATCCAGAAGGAAGAAGAAAAAGGAAAAATACGTCAGCCTGTACCTTTTAGTACGGGAGAACACATGGGCCGGGCCGTCGGCCGGCCCATGAAATTCTACGGGCCGGCCCACAAAAATGACAGACTGGCCCACGAAAATGGCGGGCAGCCTGGGCCTCGCTGGCATGTCATGGGCCGGGCCGAGATTTTTGAAAAAATGGTGAGTCGGGCTGGGCCGGGCCGAGGCCCATGATATTAAATTATGGTGCGCCGGGCCGGGCCGCGGCCCATCATATGAAAAAGTGATGGGCTGGGCCGACCTGTTAGTGATAGGTACTTCGCTACAGCAGTAGCCAGTAGCCTACCGAGTCGCTGATCGGTAACATAGTCGTCTATAAGTCAGTACGCCGTAGCACGATCTATCCACGTACCACAACCGTATATACTTGATGCAAGAGTGGTATTGTTTGGTACTCAAAATGCGCGTAAGAAGAACGCTCCAAGAAAATTCTCCTGGTCGGCGCAATAGCAATAAGTAACGTTCACGAGTAGGCATGCATCGAGAACAATCACGAGCAACGCTGCTAAGTATCGATACTGGGAACGTTGATGTAGCTCGGGCAGTACAACATCCCGGTGTTAGCCGTAGGGTGTGCATCTTGCTGAACGCTGACTGATGATGGCACCCCCATCCTCCCACTCTCCTTTGTTCCTTCTCTTAATCGGCCTGAGCGCGCCATTTCAACATCAGTATATTTCTTCTGAGCGAAGCTCGCAACCGGACTTGCCTAACAGCAATCCAAGCGCTTACTTCTCGACTATCATCATAGCCGGCCACCTTCCATCCTCAACACAGCCCACCAGCACCTGCCCATGACAAGCCCTGGTTTTTTATGTATGGGGAGGTGGATTTGGTTTTTTTTTGTCAACGTCTCGTAGTTTGTGAGCGCACAACTTGTACTAAGTATGTACCGAAGTATGTCTTTAGGACGAACAGTCAGCACGGACACTCTGTGTGCTGCATTTTGACGAGTAGGAAAAGCGATTTCATGTGAACGAAAGCAATACTCGTACTATACTGCTTGGATGATATGGCTGCGTATTCATGACATATAGGGCTATATTATATGACGGCGAGGAAATATTTAGTGGGACAACAACTGCAACGAGTGATGCGACGTTTTCGCCATGACCTGCTAACGTATGCTGGGCTGAACCATTCTCCAGCAGTATATATAATACGTGCGGTAGACATACCGAACAGTCCCTTATCCTACCGCAAAAAGTATCCCGCACTCTATGCAAGTAGTTTTGTCCCCAAAAACCGTTTCCGGCTCTAAAGGGGTTAAGGCCGCGGGGCGGAGCAGGTATGTTTTTGTAGTGCCGAGGCGTGTTTGTTTTTGTTGCACAGTTTCACAAAACCTGATCGATTTCGTTTGTTTGATTTCCAGACCAGCTGAATCGCATTAATATTGCACAATATCAAAATATTTCTCCGAGCTCTGATTGGTCAAGACTACTGGCACATATGAGTGGCATATGAAGCGATAGGGCGCCGCAGAGAAAGGGCAGAGAGCAGGAGAGCAGAAGTGCGTAGCAGACGTGCCCCCATCACGCTACTCTCCTATCCCCATCACCCACGCATTATGGCTGTGGTGTGGATGGGCGCTCGAGCAAGCGCGCGCACACAGCAAGCCAAGCGGATGTTGATGACAATCCCCTGAGGAGGACACGGGCTTCGAGCCTTTGAGCTTGACGGATTCGCAAGCCCCGTCTCCTGAATAAGAGTTTGGCGTTTTAGCAACCCCCCCCTGTATATTACATATATATATATAGGTTGGGTTGGCGTCGGTTGGCAACGGCGCTGTAAAACACGCCAGTCACTGCGTGATCTGGACAGCGAGGGTACCGTTTGTTTGTTTTTAGGCGGTTACAATGATGGTTATCGAGTTAGATCATATTGTGCAGGGTGGAGAACCCTAGTTCCGCACAAGGGGAATGATCGTATCACG
>JAYJME010002865.1:0-12960 GCA_036873775.1 Costaria costata | reverse complement strand
CCCCCCCCCCCCCCCCCCCCCCCCCCCCCCCCCCCCCCCCCCCCCCCCCCCCCCCCCCCCCCCCCCCCGCCCCCCGGGGGGGAGGCGGTATGTGTACCCCTCGGGCACCGTGTACGAGGGGGACATGGTTGACGACAAGCGCGAGGTGAGATTATTATTTTTTTCTCGTTCAGTTTTTTGTTTCGTTATTATTTTTTCCGCATAATTGTTAAATTCTGTGTTTCTTCTTGCATTTTTTTCGGTACACAGCTATGGTGATGCTATTGTTACGTTTACGGTGCCGTCACGGTTCAGCTACGGTAACGGTATCGTTACGTTTAGGGTACCGTTACAACTTTGATCCCGTTATGTTTACGGTATCGTTGCGGTTACGATTACCATGCCGTTACGTTCACGGTACCGTTGCGGCTTTGATCCCGTTACGTGCACGGTACCGTTACGGTTACTAATGCGGTTACTCTATCGTTACCCTTACGGTACAGCTACGGTTCCGGCATCTTTGCATTTGCCGTACGGTTACGGTATCGTTACGTTTACGGTACCGTTGCGGTTTCGACACCGCTGCGTTTACGGTTACCGTACCGTTGCGGGTACAGTACCGTTGTGGTTATGTTTGCGGTACCGATGCGGTTACAGTACCGTTGCGGTTACGGTACGTTACGGTACCGTTGCGGTTACGGTACGTTACGGTACCGTTGCGGTTACGGTTACGGTACCGTTGCGGTTACGGTTACCGTACCGTTGCGGTTACGGTACGTTACGGGACCGTTGCGGTTACGGTGCCGTTGCGGTTACGGTTACGGTGCGGTTACGGTTACAGTACCGTTGTGGTTACGGTTACAGCACCATTGCGGTTACGGTTACAGCACCATTGCGGTTACGGTTAAGGTACCGTTTGGATATCGGAGCAGCTACGGTTACGGTATCGTTACGTTTACTGCGGCGGTTACGGTTACTGCGGCAATTACTGCATCCCGTACGACTCGGGGTGCTTCGTTGTTTTTTGGTACCATATACATGTACGTAGGGAATTGTTTTAAGCACTACTCGTACGTCACGGTAAGCTGCCAGAAGTTTGGATTGGATGGGAGGGCATGGGATTGGGTTGCATGGGATTGGCTGGGATCGGATGGGATTGGATTGGGTTGGGTTGGATTTGAAGTAGAAGACAGGGGAAGGGAAGGGGAGGGGAGGGGAGGGTCTGACGGAGAGACGAGTTGGTCGCTAGACAAAAACCCTTGCGGTCTGCTCTTGAAAGTGACGTAGTCGTGTCTCTTGACTCGGCTTGGAGAGACTGGAAGCGGAAGGAAGGGGTGGGGGGAAGCGGGGCGACGGCTGCCATGGCTCGGCTGATTGGAATGCCGAAGGGGGTGTGGGACACGGTGAAAGATGTTCATGATGCCGTCGGGGCCGTGCTTGACATGCTGGAGGTGAGGGGGGAGATAGATTATACCTTGGTATGCATGCATGTATATACTCGTCGTGTTTTTTTTTGTTGCTTACTCTGGAGGCTGCTAATCCCGTGGAGACCCGTGACGTGGTGGCTTTAAACTGCTACCAGAGGCTGCAGATTTCTTCCTTTACATTTTGGGGCGAGGAGAAAGCCTCCCTTCCTTGCGTTATCGGCAAGGGAAAAGAGAGAGTGCCAGCTCGAGCAAACCGTAAAAGGCTTGCGTCAGCATGACCTTGGCTTGTCGGTATCGTAAGGATCCGATTATTGCCGATAGATCGGGAATATTCTTGGATAGTTGGAAGTACCGATGTATCTTCCAATCTTACATGTGTGACGCTCATCCTACGAACCTTTCCCAAGGCCATGATTAGTAAAAACCCACGCGTGTATATGTAATACGTAAGTATGCTATGGAGGGACCTTAGCAATCGAAACCCACATGTCTGTCTTTTCTACTTCGTACTATTTAGTGTTTTTTTTTTACACTTACTTTTGGAACCATAGTAACCAGGACGTACGACAGTCGCTAGCACCTATATATTCCCCTATGTTTTCTAGCAATATTTGGTTCGCGTTACCACAGTAAGCAACAAAAAAAGATAAGCGCCATCAAAAATGAGCATTTTGACGCCGAAACAGCTTTTATGTATGGTGGTGTGATCGAATGGAAACTTTTCTTCTTCTTTTTTTAACATTATATCTGAATCTTCGGAAAATAAATATACAGAAAATTGGCCTTTTGGATTCCTTACCGATTTTTTTGTTTTTTTTAATAACCCTTTCAGTTTGTCCCACACTATTTCCAAGTAATATTTCCCCGAAAATGTGGTTAAGGGTACAACTATTACGGGGGACCATAGTAAATAGGGCCAAATATTGTCAGCAAAAATAGATAAATATACTTCGTATAGGTTTTGGTGTCTACAGTAGGTCCTATTGTGTCTACAGTAGGTGCTATTGACTTTGGACCAAATATTGTCAGCAAAAGTAGGGAAATATATAGGTTTTGGTGTCTACAGTAGGTCCTATTGTGTTACAGTAGGTCCTATTAACTTTGGACCAAATATAGTTGGCAACAATTGGGAAATATATAGATTTTGGTGTCTACGGTAGGTCCTATTAACTTTGGACCAAATATCGTTAGCAAAAATAGGGACACATATAGATTTTGGTGTCTACAATAGGTTATATTGTGTCTACAGTAGGTCCTATTGTGTCTACAGTAGGATGGTCCCACGTAAATAGGTGGTACGAAGTGCCTGCTGTAGACCAGATATCTCAGGGTTATGGCGAGAGATTCGTTTTAGCCCGCAATAATTACAACTCAGTTCGCACGAGGGTTCCATTTGAGGCATATATGGCGACGAAAGCACGGTAAAGTCTCGCGACTAGCGTCACTCCGTGGCGACCTGGCCGGTAACTCTCGATCACCACGCTGTGGTGTTGTCAGCTCGGTGTTGTGTGTGGAAACAAATATTGTTTTCAAAGCCCTGTACAGTAAGTATCCTGTACAACATGCCCTGGAACCGGCTCTTCGAGAAATAAAAGAATGAACAAAAACGTGTTTTTCCTACGGATATGCGCCTGACTGCTGTGACTGGCTTTTGTTATGGCCAATGGTTGGTCGGGACACGTTTTCGTCGCTAGCGCCAGCCCTCGACCCTCGACTAAAAAATCAGTTATGTCACCTTCTTCCGCTGTTCATGGCGGTCAGTATGGTACCAAATATGTGGCACTCGAGTCCCATATTGCAAGCGGCATTCGTGGCTGACCAAATTTCGGGTGTTTTGACTTCAACCAGCTTGCAAGATGCAGGATCAAACTTTGCAGCAGTGGCAATATTTACTCAAACATAATATGTACTACTGTACTGTGTAAGTTAACAACCAGGATACTGCTGTAGTAGCAGTACGTGTTCGCTTCGTTCCGTCGGGACGCTTTGTTTCAGCCTGGTTTGCTGGTTTGCTGGTTTGTGACCACGGGCTGCTTTCCGGGAAATGAGCTACTCTTCTTACAATGTGACATGGTGAGATCATCACCACCAGTACTACCGTACCATCTACTGGTTCGTAGCAGGTAAGGTGAGATCCGTGTGCGATACCAGGTATCATATCAGTGCACGAAAAAGCGGTGGTATATATTATTATAGTATTGTTCGAAGGGAGACGCCACAGGAACCACGAGATCCACGAGGAGAGAGTATACCCCGAGCGACGAATCTCGAATCTCAGGAGCCCCGAAATAACGTCTTCGTGCCCCATGAATCATTTTTTTTATAGTAAGCCATAAAACACTTGGAAAACGAAACCAAGCAGCAAATAATCCGCGGAATAACATGTGTGATACGTTTCCCATAAGAGCTCACTGCACCCACGGTATTGAGGACGAAGTACTTGAAATTATTGCCGGTTCAATTTTGCAGTGACAATATTTCTACTCAAACATTGTGTGCTCGTGTGCTCTTAGTCAAAAATGCACCCAGTAAATAGATAACAACGAAATTTTGTGGAAGATCCTAACCCCTTTTTAGGCCATCTCTTATAATAGCGTTCGAAAACGCTATTATTATAAGAGATGGCTTTTTTCAGAGCCGGAAACGGTTTTTGGTTTTTGGGGATAAAACTACTTGGAAATAGTGTGGGATATTTTTTGGGGCTGTAAAAAGGTGAAGCTTGCATAGGTCGGACAGGTCACGACCTACTCGTACTGTAGGCCATCTATCAGATCCTGACCTGCCGTCATGAGATGCTGTGCAAGGGTTGTACCGGCACATTCCAGACAGAGACCCAACCCAAGAAACATGTCCTATTACTGTATACAGTACAGCATGCCGATCATACGGCTCCAACCCGTCAGCACAGTAGCTAGGTCCTCCAGATCAGGAACCCATCGCGGCTGAAATATCTAGATCATGACGTGGAAATCGATGATCTGCCAGACATGTGGAAGCTTGCACCCGTTGGGCAGATCACGATCTAGATCATCTACAGTAGATCATCTAGATCCTAACTTTTCGTTATTGGCTGTTGTGCAGGATCTGCAGAGTACAGATCCAACCCAGGAAACATGATGTCCTAGATCATGGAGGGTATACGGCTCCCACCCGGCAACATGAGCTGTAGAGAGCCTACAGAATATTTAGATCAGGAATCTACAGTATCTGCCCTGAAAGATCTACAGGAGATCCTGAAGTCGAAATCGATATTCTGTACGATTTGTGGAAGCTTGAACACGTAGGACAGATCACGATCTACCAGTTGTAGATACTGCTGTAATCTAAATGCCAACCTTCCGTTATGATATGCTGTGCAGGATCTGTACAGCACAGATCCAACCCAGAAAACAGGTCCTTAATCATGCAGACCATACGGTTCCCACCCGGCAACATGAGATAAATCCTACAGATGAATCCCGACATATCTACAGCATTATATCTGCAGAGTAGTACAGCAAATCATGTTTGGAAAAGGGTGGTATGTTCGATTTGTCGAACCTTGGTCTTCCAGAACGTACAAGACATGGCAGACAAATCCTGAACGTACCGGCTTTCAAAACCAATTAAATTCCAGCATGGAGGCAATGGCATTCGAGTCATCAATCGGGGAAGCCGCGACCCGTCTTCATGCAGATGCGCAAGCAAAGTCACATTGCTGATCTGGTTGTTGTTGAAAGAGGCCACCACGACGGGGCAGTAATCCGCGAGGGGCAGCCTTTGTTTTGCACTTGCCCCTCTGCATCCTCTTCTTTTCTTCGTGTCCTGGTGCTGCCACTGCACGGCGCTTTGATCGAGCCCATGCCCACCACACAGGAAAGAGCGCAAAAGCGAGTGCTTGCTGCCTATACGACGAGTAGTCTATATAGCCGCTGTTCGTCTGGCGAACCACTATGAATATTACGTCTGTCGTTGCTATACAGTACCCCTATGGTGCGGTTTTCGGCATCCATGGCTCCCCCCAGCTTGTCCTACTTGCAGTTGTAAATCAAGTGACGCCACGGCCCAGAGATGCTTTGCCTTGCTATTGCCTCCCACATCGGGGAGGGGGGACGATGTGCGCGTGCGCGTGCGTACCCGGAATTCCAGCACCATTGCCTACCGCTACCGCTAATGCTGCTGCCGATCCAAGCGCCGCTCACCTTGCTGGGTTGTTCGCATGAGATGCTCCTGAGGAACGGGACCGTCCCTGGAGTTTCCCAGTCCCTGGCGTTAAACTGGTGGCAGGCCCTCACGATGGAAGGGACGCCCTCGTAAACGCTCTGAGCCGAAGCCATGCCCGTGTTGGCGTTGGGGGCAGCGTTAAACATGCCCGCCGAGAAGACCGAAGCCAAGGCGATACAAGTCTTCTTCATCTTCATCGTGGCTAACGAGCGTTGTGCTGGTGCGATCAAAGCGGAAGGGGGCTTTGCTCCGATGCAGGGCAGGGCAGAGCAGGGCAGGAGTGTTGTGTGCCGGGATGGGCAGAGGGCAGAGGGCAAACGGAAACGATATGTGAGATGTATTTGACCATGCCACAGAGAAAGATATGGCCAATCAGAATTGAGTAACGGGCAATGGATCAACCAGCAGAGGGCACCAAACATCACTAACGAACGAAGGTTCCCATCGTTTTGAACAGAAACGGCAACACATCAAAAATCAAAACCTTTCAGTTTCTTGATTTTCTTGGTTCTTATTGGGTGGAATGTGTCACCCCTTCTAAAACAGCAACACAACAACAACAGCAACAACAACAACAACAAACAGCAGCAGCAGCAGCTTTGCTACGTATACGTTGTAGAAGCGACTGTACGAGCTATATACTATGATGATGGACATCGTGTGCTGATTTAGGTGAAGAACTTCGAACTCCGCACTCCCATCAGGGAACGATCCGTGGCCCGTCTTGGTGGCGCGCCTTTGCACTACTTGCATCATAGAACAGGAGGAGGAGGAGAGTATAGCTTCTTCCGCACTTGGCTGAACGACAAGATATTGATGATACATTTTTCACAGCACGTCGCACGTTTCCGAGGTATACGAGTATACCCGAGACGTATAATACCAGGTACAGCAGTACTACTCGTATATAGCCATACGAAGTATTTTATTACCTATTAATATAGTACTATTATAGTAGTAAATGGTATAATAAACTGCATATTCCTCCCTGTAATAAACGGGTTCAACCATTTTACTTTCGTTTTCACTACAAGTACTACTGTACTATACGCAATACAGTACACGACAGACGTTAAGAATCTGATAATTAAGAATTTGAGGCTGGTACTTTGGGGCAAACATAAGAATTTGACCTCTTTGTACTGAAAATATAGTGTGGAACACACCCAGTTTTACATAAGAATTCCAGTCTGGCCAAAAATAAGAGGCTCTTAACATTTGTCGCGTACTGTACTACTGTATCTGAAATATCTTGTAATCTGATTCCAAGTAGTAAGTAAGAAAGGGTATGTCCCCTAGTCGCGACGATGCACATCCAATGGTCGCTGATTATGGGTACGCTTTCAAGCTCTTCAGGGGGAAATCAGGGGTGTCCCATGGGATACCCACGGAGAGTGCCATGGACTTCCCATGGGCGAACCCAAACAAGGCAAGGGTGACCCATGGGCTACCCATGGACCGTCACTACGAGTATACTGTACTCGTATACGAACCCGTGGGTGAACCATAGGGTATACCCATGGGCGACCCATGGGTCATCACTAACCATGGGCTACTCATACGCTATCCATGGGCTGCCGATCAGCTACCCATGGGCTACCCATGGGCCATCATTAGAAGCCCATGGGCTACCCATGGGCTACCCCTGAGCTGTCAGTACGGTAGAAACTCATGAATAACTCATGGGCTACCCATCGGCCCTGCACAACATCCCATAACGGCTGGTTGGTATGTAGATAACGTGTGAGTATGCTGTACTACTGGACTGTACTACTGTACTACAGTACAGCACATCGTGACCTGTACAACGTGCGAGAAATGCGGAGTTGGACTACAAATAAGAGCAGAAGAGGGGGGGGGGGGAGACCAATCCGCATGGCGTGGGGTTGGAGCATGCATACGACTTAGGAGGCAAATAAAGACATAAGGTAAGTTACTGTACTACTTCGGAGTATAGCACCAGGTGTTCCGTACTCGAATGGTAAATGTTTTAAAAAGAGCAACAGGAAGGACATTACAACAGTATGATAGACCGATTCAAGGCTGGAGACAGGTGGATAAAGTCAGTGGAATACATGGTATGTAGGGTGTTGACGACAAACCCATGACCGCAGTGAAGGTCGTCGAGTTACAAACAGGTACATGACAGGGTGAAAGGGTTGACGGAATCGCGTAATTGGATGCATGCATCACGAGCGGATTGTTGTGCGAACTGATAAATAACGTGCCATCGGACAACTCGGAAAGGCGCGCAGCCCTACTTGTGACCGTGAGCGTCGGGCCAAGGCGAGGTCGAGGAACGCCCTCCGTCTAAGGACGCAGAGAAAACTCGGGCGCCGTTTATGGCAGGTGCCTTAGGATCCAGGTGCCTCATCATCCCCAAAGCGTACCCAAAGCCAGCCACACTGCGTCAACCGTTGCGAACGGGTTATGAGCGGACGTCAAATCTCCAGGGTACAACAGGGTCGTCGGCCTGGGGAACAGCCCATCCACGCCGATGCATGCTGCCTCTAGGACGAGCGCGGCACCTGGCGCTAAACGTCGGCCACCGCCCGTTACCGTTGAAAGGCCCCAAGGCAAGAAGGAAAAGGAGTGCACACGCTAATGCGCATTATCTCTTGTAGTGCGGGCGCAACGTCTGGCGTCAAAAGACGCTCACTGCTCGCCACCGCCTCCAGTATCACGCGAAGCGTCTTAACGTAGGTGGAAAAAGGGACGCACACGCTAATGAATGTTACCGCTCGTACGGATGCGACACCTGGCGCCCAACGACGCTCACTGCGAACTACCGCCGACGTTATTATAGAACACGAAACGCCCGAAGGCATTCGGAAAAAAACGGGTGCGCCCGCTAGTGCTCTGGCGTCAACGGACGCTGAATGCCCGTTACCGCCGACATTTTATCACACGAAAGCTTAGGAACGCATTCGAGCTAAACGAGTGTCGTTGGGCACGCCTAGGTACTGCAACTCTACCGCGGATGCTGCCGTGCCCCCACGGTCAAACTTAACGCTTGACAGACGCGAGAGAAAAAGCCTCCGGTCCACAAGCCCCTGCTTCCAAGGCTCGCGAGACCTGTCGGCCAGTGCTGAGAAAAGCGTCCAAAACGCGAGTGAGGTAAGGGGGGTGGTCGGCTTGTCGCGTGCAATAGCGCGCATGAAGACTTTGCGGAGGGGGGGGGAGGGGGGGTGATCTCGGTCGACGAATTAAGTGAGAGCATACCCCAAGACCGTAACCTGTGTCGCAAAACGTAAACAATATCGCTTTGGACTACAGTAACTCCGCCGAACGAGGGAGCAGCTGCACGGCGTCCGCCGGGTCGATGGAAGACCGCGAAAAGTTAATAGTTGGCGCGCTCGACTCGACACAAAACCTACGCACGCGCACTGTATTGGGGAGGGGCGCGGAGGTTCGGCAGAAAAGGCGACAGCGCGCGCACCTGCTGTGCGAGCGGCTTCAACGGGTGAAGATAGTTGCTGTGTCCGGTACTCCAACTTTCGCAAGGGGCACGAAACAAAAACCAAAACGTCCAAGACGGCCAGCGGAGGAAGTAGCGCCCACCGAAAACGAAGCAAACTTGTGCTGTCGTCCAGTACCGAGCTACTGGTGACTTCGGGCCAGGTCAATGCCGTGCGGAACCGGTTTTCGCAGGAGGAACTCCGTGCCCCACTCAATGCCGATCATAGAGGTACACGATATTCTCCCTCCCTAGGCCTCGCAAAAGACCGCCGCCGTGCGGCCGTCGGCCTCGGCCGCGTAAGCTGTCGTTACGTCGCGAGCGTCTTCTCGAACCGGGTGTCGAGCGTCCTCTGCTGGCCGGGTGTCCCATGCGTGGTCCACCTGCGCCGCAACTGCCATGCCCCGCAGCATCACATGGCACGCCGGCAGGGGCGGCGGGCAAGGCGTGGTCGATGCCGCACGCGCCGGCCAATCCTGCTCAGCTTGGTAACAGGCGGGTGGTTTTTCCGCGGGCGAGGGCAGCACGGTTGAGCCGGCATTCGACTGTGCCGAGCGCGGGGTCGCGTAGTCCGAGGTATGCCCTGGACGGACTGACACCGGCGACGAGAGGGGGTGGTGGCGATGGGTGCTGCACCACGGCCCCACGATCGAATGCCGCGCCACGTCCTCGTTCACCACGATCGACTGCTGCGCCACGGCCTGCTGTTCCACGGTGGGCTGCCGCTGATCCACCGCCGGCTTCTGTCGCAGCTTCGTGCCTGGCGAAGTTGCAGGTGGACGCTGCTGCCCCACACCTGGCGTACGCTGCCACTGCTGTTGCTGCTGCCGCTGCTGAGTCGCGCCGGGCAAGGCCTCTGCTGAAGGGTCTGTTGATGCTGCTTCGTCTGAAGCTGCTTCATCGCACCGGACAAGCACCTGCTGGAGGGCCTAAATGCACGGCTGTACCGTAGGTGGGGAAACATGGCAGGCGCCATACCGGAAATATACGAGGCGGCAAGGCCACCACTGGGCCAGGCGTAAGTAATAGCAACAGCCACATCATGTACAGCCATGGTGGCAGCGTGGGGTGCTAAGCGACTAGGAGGGAGCTAAGGGCTGACGGGTACGGACAGGGGTGCGTGGCAGGGAGTGCCGAACGTCTCCTTCTGGGTCCACAGTAGCAGTTACTGTGCCCACGCCGACAGCAGGTGTGCCCGTCCCAACCGCAGCAGCGCCCACAATAACAGCCGTATTTCTACTCTAGCAGCGCTCATATAAATAGCAGTATTAGTAGAAAAACATCCATGCTGAAACCAGCTGTTCCTGGTCCCTGGTAAGGAGGGGGAATCATTTTCAGACGGCACCACGTCCACCCGACAGGCCTTCATCAACGTGGGAGCAGAAACTCAAAGCAGGTGGAACGTCCAAAGAGCTGCTACTGGCAGCGTGTCAAGCCGAGGCTGGCCCGATCTCATTAGTCGCAGTGCCAGGAACGCGAGGCCCTTGTCCAGACGCGGCAGCTGTGACGAAGCGAGGTAGCAGGTCAGCACTCAGTGAGAGCTCTAAGGCCCATGGACGAAACCCGTCAACGATCAATCGGTGTTCCACCCGGTTAGACCGGCTCTAGTGAAACAAGAAGAGCACCGGGTCGTGAGCTAGGCT
This sequence comes from Costaria costata, assembly GCA_036873775.1. Lineage (NCBI taxonomy): Eukaryota > Phaeophyceae > Laminariales > Agaraceae > Costaria > Costaria costata. The sequence continues at coordinate 2,251 of JAYJME010002865.1, read as the reverse complement.
CGGCAGTGCAAGGCATGTCTGTCGACGCCCGGGCGGGCGAGTCGAGAGATGCGGAGGTCATAGGCGTCATAGCGGTCTACAATCAAGCGGGTTCGAGAGACACAGAGGTCAAACGCGGTTGGGAGGACAAGTTATTTGCGAGCAAGGGCAGACGGGGATGCGTCGTCTCGCGCCAGCCAAGCATCTGGACAAACCTTGTGATCGCCGATCCATGAATGGCGACAAACATGGGAACCATGGGTCCCGCTACCGTGGTCGCCGCCGGAGGAGGCAAACCTCTGTGGCGCCTGGGGACTATCCTTTGGCAGATTTACGGGTTTACGACTGATATTTAGGCATGCGTGTTGTTGCTCGAACCGAAACATGTAACCGCCATACGTAGAGACTTCGAAACGTTGCTGACTACAAGGCACATGCTCGTAGTATCCTCTGTTCCTCTCTTTGTCATTGATCTGAGTCCATCCATCAGGCCGGGTCTGCAGTGGTGCTGATCCCGGGCTCCTGACGAGTTCAGAGGTGTGGGTGCCGTGCTGCGGGTGGATCGCTTTTCTGGCGGGGACACTATGATTCGAACTATAATGTCCCCGTGAGGAAACCAAGTTACCCACACCTCCATACCCACACCCCTGAACCCAGCAGAAGCCCGGGGTTACAGCACCGCTGCATACCCGGCTAGGTGGATGGAATCAGATCAACGACAAAGAGAGAAACAGAGTAGTATTATGTGCGCCATAGTCGGTGAAGTTCCCAAGCCTCTAGGTCGGTTACATGCTACGGTTCCAGTACCAACATTCATGTCTACACAAGAGCAGTAAACCCGTGAATATGCCAGAGGGTAGTCCCGAACAGACGCCACACCCCACGCTCCATCGCTCGGTGAGATGGTCAGAGTGTGTGCGTGTAGAAATTGATTTCCAACACCAAAGACAACAGATCGAAACACTCGAAGCTGCAACAAGGCCCAGTACTATGCCGTACGACGCTACTTGCAAGGTGGCTGATACGGGGATACCTTGTATTCCCTGCCAGGTTTGCCTATTGAGCATGCCCTTACTCTCGTCTGTATATACTGTACGTTGAACAGAGATACGAGAAAGCGCTGTTTTATTCCCAAACCAGGTCGCGGATGAAGTCTCTCAAGGGCTCGAAATAAGCCTCGCTCTATAACAAACGCCTCTGTATATGATAGATCCGCCTGCAGCACTTAGAGTCCGCGGGCTGCGAGAGAGACCAAAATCCAGTTTTACACTAAAAAGGACAACGTCAAGTTTTGCCTCGTTTTTGGTTGATCTGGTCGGCTCGCACTTGGATCAGGGTTCTGGGGCCCTGCCAGCGGCAAATCAAGTACCGAGCGTCAGTTTGGAGGGCTCAGGTCCGGGTGGTTGCCGAGCGAGCGCTGGATAAAATTGGGGGAAAACTATGGGGTTTATGGTTTATCTCGCAGTCCGTGGTGGGCTGCTTTTAATGGTGGGTGCGCTGTGCCCTGCGCCCGTACCCCATTTGTAGAATGTTACAGGGGTTCCAGGGGAAAATACCGTACAGCCCAGCTATTAATAGAATAGGGGAAAAGAACTTGCATACCACAGACGATCTCCGCGCACGTGCACAGAGGGTCTTGGCGCACGCTGGCAGAACTCGTGTGGCGCTTTACTCGTAGTGTAGCGGTCCTGCGCGTGTGTTCCGGTGGCGGAAGTTGAAACATCAAAACATCAAAACATCAAAAAAAGAAAATGCCAGAGTCATGCCTGGACCAGACCTGACCGGACTGACAAAAATGGGGGCTGGCATATACTGTCTGTAGGAGCTACAGAGTATTATTAATAGTATAACCGGACGGAATATAATTTCTGCCAGTTCTAGAGGCAAAATGCAAAATCGAGCGGGCATTTGCCCTGGTCTGAAAGAAACGAAAACCGATCGGACAAGAAAATACTTCACCGTATGCTACGATAGAGGAGGGGGGGGCTTTTTGCGGGCCCCAAAAACAAAATGACTGGCGGCGCTCCCCAATACACAGGGAAACTGCTCAATACCAGTATATTCGAAAAAAAAACACATTTGTTCTTCGTGTAGGTCGCGCATTTTTTTTTTCTTTTTCTTTTTTGCATATGACGCGTGCTACGACAGAGGTTGTTGCACTTTTTGGCTTTTTTGTTTCTGAATATCGGGGCTCCTTAACCCAAACTCGTCCCAATGTCATTCTTGTTTAGCAATACGAAATTTTTAAATGCCTAGTCCATGGGTTGCTCAT
>JAYJME010002864.1:0-12960 GCA_036873775.1 Costaria costata | reverse complement strand
GGGGGGGGTACTCGCGACACATGATGCCCTTCATGCCGCGTGTATGGCCTAGTCCGATACATAATAAATAAGTCGTTTAGGCGGTCACGTCGTCCCTAAGTTATTTACGGACACGAGCGTTGTCGAGATACGGAGGCGGGGCGGCAGGGGGGTGCAGAAACTTCTTTGATCGCATCGACCGGCAAATACCTCCGCCTTGTAGATACATCCACAGTTAGGGGGTAGAACTTAAGAATACACCATGCGTGAAATTGTGGGTGGGAAAATTTGGATGGTCGTTAGCTGATAATAAAAAACAATGTCTAAATCAATTAACTAATCCGCGGTGAATATGAAAAAAACAGATGTGAATTATTATAACATAAAATAACAACTACTTGCCGGGCTGCTGTCGAAAAATATGACTGAAGCTGCTGCTTCATTAAAAACTATGGAGCTGCTGCGACTCCTGCCACAATAAGTACCCGCCTGTCTTTCCCACCCCGCCCACCACACGTGCTGCTGCACAAAACGTGCAGAGCGTAGAGCAGCAGCGTACACACGGACGGGTGGGCTTTGACGAATCGCTCTACGCTGGCGGACGCTCAGGCTGCCAAGGCCGACAATAATTCACAGTAGCCCCTTGGGCGTACCCCATGATGATGCTGCCTGAGTCGCGGCTGTTAGTTTTAATAGTTCAACGCTCTTCTTCGTTGTGCGCAGAACTACGCAAATCAGGCTACGATCCCTACCCCCTTTGCGCCTCCGCGGCATCTTGCACAACCGCTTGCTGACTGTGCGGGCAGCTCAGCTTGAGCCTTGGCCAAGGTTTGTTGCGAGGTAGGGGATCGCTAAGTTAGGGGGTCCCTTTCCGCCTTCGGGCACCTCACTCGGGTTACGTACGGAGTCCCATGACGCCTTGCGGGATCCCCAACGGCCTTGCGGGAACCCGAGTGGCCTTGCGGGAACCCTGGTCTCCTTGCAGGATCCGACTTGTTTGTTTACAAAGGATAGACCCTCTGAACACTAAGTCAGGGCCGACTGAGCGCTTTAATAGTCTATCCTTTAGAGACAAATAAAATAAGTATCTTTGGGCTCAATTCGCCCTCCCACAGATACCATTCTCCGGGGTTGATGAAGCCCCTAATCAGCGCCTCCTTTATTTATTTTTTTATCCTTTTCCCTCTTCGTCTAGTCGTGGGTTCTCTGTTATAGTGGTTTACTCCACTGCCGACCCTCTGGTCGAGTGTTCGTTCATCGGGGTTGTCTCCACTCTATATACACATATTTGTTCACAGCAAAAAGTGGAAATGCGACTTTGTTGGTGGGAATCGAACCCGGGACTTATCTTGTTTGGTTATCAAGGATAGGCCACTGCACCACTCAGTCGGCGGAGACGATGCCTGGATATGCGATAGAGGGGCGTCTACTCACATGACGCCCTCGGCAGACTGCATGATCAAGAGCAGAGAGTGTTGTAGCCCCTAATTGCCCATCGCCGACGGCACAACTCGCTCGATCGAGGGATATGGCGATATCAGCCTTGTGTTTCGACCTGAAATGATCTCGTGGGCGTCTTTCTGACTAAGCTCACGTGTCGGACCTTCTCTACCACTTGTTTTCGCTACCCACTCACATCCATAACGGCCACGTTTTCGATGGGTGCCCCACGGGGGTCACTGTCAGACTTAATTCTGAGCGCTCGATTGTATTTCCGTTAAGTGGGACCTTGTACAGCCTTGACGACTACGGGGTAGCAAACGTAGTGGGGAAGATGCCTGTGCTGTACCCATCCCTGGGAAACCGCCCAAAAAGCCTGCGATTAATGTCAACGACTACCATTGCGCTGCTGGACACTCTCACGAGTTTCCACTCCGTAAGATCGCGGAGCAGCAAGGGATTTTTTTCGAGAGCGAACTGCAGGAGTGCCGCGGATGCTCCATGTACATTATTTGACGTTTTCGTGGCATGCCACGGCCACCTCCACGGCAGTCCGCGGCTGCGTCCGTGGCAAGCCGTGGATAGCCGCGGCAAACGACGGCAATGGCCACGGGTAGCCACGGGTAGCCACGGGTAGCCACGGGTAGCCACGGATAGCCACGGACAGCCACGGATACACCCACGGTAAAGTCAACGGCGAGGTCCACGGCGACGTCCACGGCACCACCAGCTGGCGGGTACGCTCACGGTGACTTCCACGGCGACGTCCACGTCGACGTCCGTGGGCACGTCCACGGCGAGACCCATGGGTACGCCCACGGCGAGGTTCACGGCGAGGTCCACGGCTAGAGGCGCTACGCGCACCGGACAGGTATAGGGTGGTTCCGCGCTACGCGCTCCATGGTTTGTACCATTCACTCGGTGTGTGGGATCCTAGTACCAATTGAATGGGCCCTCTTTGGGTGAGACGATGGACCAAGTTCGATCGGAATAAGCCGTATCATAGGGGGGCACCAAACACGGGCCTCGCCACGGGCCTTGCCACAAGCATCGCCACGGGCCTAGCCACGGACATCGTCACGAGGTTCACCGCGGGTCTCATTGTGGACCTCTCCGTGGAGCTTGGCTCGCCGTGGACCTAGCCGTGGGCATGGACGTGGGCCTCGCCGTGGGGATTGCCGTGGTCTTTGCCGTGGGGATTGCCGTGGTCATTTCCACGGCACGCGGCACGGAAAAGTCAAATAATGTGCATCCCTGCCAGGACGGGGCACTGTTTATGGGTACCTTGAGCTATTGTAGGTCTGTGCTCAGGGGAAAGTTTAGCCGTCAACGTTTTTACTGCGGAGAGACTTCGACAGCCCCTGAGCAAAGGCATCCCTGAACAAGCTATCTTTCAGTTAATTGTTTTCGAAAGTCTCTAACACAGCTACTGTACTGTAGTACAGTGCAAGTTCCTCATATTAATAGTACATATACGGACTCTCATACTCACGTGCGAGTGGCATGACAGTGAGCAGGCGGAACATCTCACGAGGAATGATAAGGTCTGCGACGTCTAGCACGGTTGTTGGGAGGTGCTACCTAAACTGCCTTTCCCCCTTAATTTCGTCACCCCTTGTCGGGCCAACAAAATAAAACATCTTGAAGGAACTACTACAGAACTGCTGCGGCACTTCGTGCTGCTGCGTCGGTGGTGCGATGCTACAGCAGTAATTTCGTTAGGACGAAGTGCACAATCACAAGGACGAACCGCCTATGGCATCCCACAGCCTTTGATAAGTTGTTGGTCAACGACCCCCTCAGGTTTAGTCTGTGCAGTTGCCGGTACATGCTTTCCCGGCTTCGGACCAGATGCTGCTATCCAGCGCGGGTAAAGTCAGAGCGCCGCCTGTCGCGAGGCTTCTCCAGACGTGGCATCGTCAGCTCTATCCATGGTCGTCCGACATACAATATTTTGTATGCCGCTGCACCAGAACCGACTCCTGTCCACCGAGTACTTTCGTGGGCCCCGCATAGCCAAGATACAGGGTGAACGACCTCAAGCCGCGACCAGTGTGCTTCTTCGTGTAGTTTGTTGTTTGCTGTGTGTGGTGTGGTGTGAGATGTGGTGTGTTTGTGGGCGCACGTTTGTCACTGCTGCTGTAACTACGGGCGCAGTAGCCACTGCTGCCGCCACATCCGGATGTTGAGAGTCAGTCTGCTGATCCATGCAGACCATCAGAGGCGAGCGCAGAGTAGCGCTGTCTGACTATAACTTGAGCAGAACCAAGTTGAATGAAAGCCATGATCACGCTGAGTCTCCTAGAAGGAACTACCTGATGCACCACTTCATCAGTTACTATTGCACGGGGCGAACTGAGTGTCGACTGATGAGTGGTTCAACAGCTGGTTGTTTCCAACGAGGAGCTTGTAGTACTGTACCGTGTACTGTACTGGTACTGTACCAGTAGTTGGGTCAAGGTCGGCATGCCTAGGGCGATGAACACTGGAAATTGATCAGGGTGGGGTGAGGGGAGCACTCCTACTGCATGCTATGACATCTGATTGGCGGAACTGACCGCAAAATGTCGTTCAGAGAACAAGACGTGTCTTGACGTGTCGTGTCTTGACGTGTCTTGTCTTGGCTGTTGAAAGGCAAACCATACTTCGCAACACGTCCACCCCAATGCCGCTCGCGCAGATACAAGGTGGAGAGCCCGCAGTCCGATATAGTCCACGACTGTCTAGATCAAGACAGAGACGCGTGCTACGATAGAGGTTACACTTTTAGGCTGTTTTGTTTCTGAATAACGAGGCTCCTTAACTCAAAATCGTCCGAATGCCATTCTTGTTTAGCAATATTATTTTCATAAATGCCAAGCCCATGGGTTTGCTCATCGGGCTCCCCTTCTAGTTTACTCATAAACAGTTTTCGGGTGTGATACGGAGCTCCTAACGTGAACAGCATCATAAAAAACATCATGGAACAACACCTCTATCGTAGCATGGGTCCAGAAGATAATAACTTCGACAGGATCCTGCTGTGCAACTCCTCGTTTCAAACCCCTCGTACAGTAGTCAGAAAATGATGATTGTTGATAATGCGATGATATCTGTATATCCGGAAAGGGTTGATGACCGGGGGAGATATTGTAGCCACCACCGCGGCAGTAGTTGCCATAAAGAACCTTCAGGCAGGTCTGGGCTTCTACAATTATGGCATTTGCCATCGCCGGGTATGACGCCCTTCATGTGTTTGGTGGTCCGATTGGTAGCGCATTGTGTGAAAGTGCCTCCGGCGACACCGTTAACTGAAGTGCCTACGGTGGCACTTTAACCCCCGCCCCAAAAGCAACGTACACCATTTTCCACCCCAAATACATGCCTGCTACCTATTAATGCTACTGTGGTAGGTAAGTTGCTGCATGGTCCTCGGAACTCCTTACTGGTATGCAGGGTACCTCGGCCCCTGCTCTGGTCACTCGCACAAAACGCGTGACGACTTTCTTGTATTGGATGGTGCTTCTTGAACTAGTTCCTTGACTCGCTCGCATGTCGTTCGGTCGAAAGGCAGAGCAATTCCGCATCCAGGCCGGCGATACCGCCCGCCATGTACGAGGAGCGGACACGTATACCGCAAAGAGTAACGCCGCAACGAGCGGTTTCTACTGCCGGGTGGGCAAATCAATTTGGACCAGCAGGTGTCGGACGTCAAGCGTATCCCCTCTACAGTATGCTGGCTGTAGTTACGGTCGGGCTCATTTACTGGGGTGTTTAATAGAGCGGCCGTGAACTGTTCATAAGGACAATCGATAACGACACAATTTGTGTTCGACGCACCCGTCCTCTCTCATTCTAATGTACCACCGTTACTGTGTTCCCCGGGTTGCTAGGCTAGTGCCCGACATTATATCTGGTAACTTGTGGACGGAGATCTCAACCAATGACATATCTGAGTGCTGGTGCTGTCGTCGTCTTAATGCATCCATTGCTTCTCGTGTATCGAACATTTCTCGTGTAACGCAAGTCGCCCCTGTTGTCTAGTAGTAAACCGTGATGCTACTGTAAAGAAGATCCCCTACCGAAAATTGAATGTCGTCGAGGATGGTACTTCGGGGGGAAACGGTGACTCGTGTGCAGGCACTGCGAGTCAACGAGGGAAGAACATACTGAACACCTCTCGTGATAAAAATGCAAGGCACACACCGTGGTGGTGAAGGGGGGGGAAGGGCCTGCTTTGGGACCCCGGATCTGAGTTATGACTACGACGGACAGAGAACGAAGGGCGAAGATAATAAAAGAGGTGGGAAGTAAAAAAAACTGCGTTCCCTTCCCGCCCTATTGTTCAATCGAAGGAAAGCAAGACACACCAGTATCTTAGAGTTGCGTTCAGCGGACAAGGCATAGGTTGCTTCTCTCAGGACTCGACCCCGAGATAAGGGAAGAGACGAAACCCTCTTATCACAGAGACAAGTGCGACCCTGCACAGGAAACATTGCTTGCCGGGAGTATGACCTGGTTACCGCTATTACTGTAGTCTCCTCCCGGGAAACAAGAAGGCGACAGCCGCAACTAACACATACGCTGACCACTGCAAGTGGCGTTCCTTGTGACTTATCGCGGCGATAAGGCGTGGCCGTGTCGTGATACCTTCACTCACCAGGCACCGTGTCTGGGAACGATGGGGTGCGCCACGAACAGTCAACAGCGCTTCTGACTCGGGGCCCTTAGATTACGTACGTATTGGCGAACGCCAATCCACAAACTCTAGCTGGCGACCACATATCTCTTGAACGAGAAGGGGAAACCACTCCGTAAGATATGCTAGCCATTTACACATCATTCTGAACCACCCTCTGAGGGTCTGAGGGAAGGATAACTGTTCACGTGCACTCGACCCAGAACAGTTTACCGAGACGTGCATAACCTGGTGTTGGTTGAACCGACATTGCCTTGAGGGCATCAACGTACCGTGACCCTGCGTCCTGTTGTCTACACGAGAACAACGCTCGACGAGCCATGGCCGGAGGCACCGCGTCGAGTGTACACGGGGGTGGGATGGGAGGACGGAGCGACAGACCAAACCCCGGCCGTGAAGCTAGACGATGCCATGTTGCGGAGCTATCAAACCGGTCTAATATGGCCCTGGCTGGCAGTGAAGCTCTTTCTGTTGAGGCTGACGTTGGCGCGGGGTTACGTCCCGGGGACGTATCATAGGTATCATATAGCAGGAAACGGCAGTGTCAACTCGCGAAGCACCTGCTGAAGAAGAGACGACAACTCAGAGGAAGAAATATCCACCGAGCCGGGCGAGTTTGTAGACAAGCCAAACGCTGTGGCAAAAGAATCGAGTGGTGGCCTCAGCTCGCGAGGGTCAAAAAGGGGACGGAGAGTGCAGGCTCCCCGATAGAGGGGATAGTGTCGGCAAACATGCGGTCGCTCCTGATGGAAGGGGAAGCTGTGACCGGCGATCCCCAAGGAGGTACAAGAGGTACAGTAGTGGGGTGTCGGAAGCCGCCTATGGTCGACGGAAGGCGGCGACGAGGAATCGAGGTCAACTGGGGTCGGCGCGTCGGGAGGCGAGAAATCGTGGTGTAGGCTGCCACACCGGCCAAACTAAAGGAGACTCGGTGCAGGAGAGATCGCGAGGATGTTTGACCTTGACACTTTTGGTTCGTCTGGGAATAACAGTGGCGAGTCAGATGATATTACACCGAGAGCTACCAGTCATCCAGGCGCCAGTGTGCTCAAAGAAGCTCCGGAGGACGAAGGCCTCGAATAGAAGGGGGAGAAGAACCGATATGAGGAGCAGCACCTGCAGGACCCGAGGTGGTGATTGGTGGGATCGCGGGAGAGCAGCCGCGAAGCGTAGGGCGACAGCACTGACAGATACTACCGTACATTGGCCATGCAACCAGTCTGCAGGGAAGCGACGATGCAAGAGCGGCGGGGGGGTCAATCGAGGATGGTCAAGGTGACAGTGAAGCGGGGGGAAATAACGACTGCGACCGAGATATCAACGTTTCCATGGCAGCAGCTGGAGATCGGTCGGTAAATGAGTTAAAAAAAGACATCTTACCTGGAGCCTAACTATAATATAGGGAGCTTTGACGGTGGGGACCCTCTGGTGCACCCGACTCCTCTCAGAAGACGGCAACACTGTTAATGTTCGTGGCTCCGTTGTGGGCAATCGTGAAACGCCCATGTACCCTCCCCCTCCCCCTCAGTGTTCGGCAGTGGTATCGTGCTTTGTACCGTAGTGGGCCAGGGCGACTGTGCAGGCCATGCATGTGGCTGTATTGTTCCTAGAGTTGATACCGATATGCGAAGGTGACACCCAGCGCCACCTGACGAGGGATCGATCACCATTCTCGTACCCGGGGGGCATGGAAGATAAGTCTCAAGGTGGCAGAATAGCCTGTCGACGGTGGTCGGTTGCCTAACCACAGTGCAGGAGGTATTATCTAAAATCTGGACGTGGTCCGAAGCTCTCACCATGTGGTAATTCGGGTCACGGTGTAGCTCGCACGCAGCTAACTGCCCCGGAAGAGAATTGAGGTTTACGGCTAGAACGATTTGTGTCGGTTGTACCGAGCATTGCGATATACTAGTAGCACCTGTGGGTGGCCGTGTAGGCTGTAGTGGTGGTTGCAGTTTGGATGGGAGTGCGGGGCGATCGGTGACATAAACGACAGGTCTACACGGGAAACTTCTAGACTGGGTGTTATCGTGACACAATGCACTGACTACTCAGAAATGATAACAAGCGATTTCTTGCTTGATAGAGTTTCGTGGCAGTGATGCAGCGCGTCGCGAGATATCGTCTACGGCTAGCAGAACATGTGGTGGTGGTGTTTGCAGTGTGGGTGGAGGTGCGGTTTATGCGGTACTTACAAAAACAAAAAGAAGCTCTGCGCGCGTTGGCGCTAGAGGCGGCAAAATCGAAACACAGTTTCAAGATTATTGTGATAATTCGGACTTGAATCTCAATGCCTCAAATATACGTGAGAACGGCGCGATGCGACCTGACCCAGGGGTGTCTGGTGGTACTCTAGCTAGACCGTAAATAGTTGAGGTAGGGTGACGCTGTCAATCGACACCAAGGCCGTTACAGCGGCCATTGCCGACGTGGTAGGCCGGCGTAGAAGAAATGTACTCCATTCCAATACTAGCTCTAATACTAGGAGTGCAGGTGGAATCGCTGGTGTGGCAGAGTGCCTCTTGGGCTACGTCTGGTCGGAAGCACGCTCTATATTGTACTTCCGGGGGGATGTTAGCCATAAGCTGCCTTAATTTAGGACTGGACTCTTAATTTTGGAACAACCTACTTGGAATTAGAGTTGGAGACATGTTTTGTGTACAGTACAGCAGTGGCAAAAGGGCTAACCAGGTAATCCGTCGAACGAGGCAGTTTGGAGTGCCGTACAGTACAGACTTCAGAGCAGGCGCTTGACAGCAAGCACTGCGATGACGGATAGTGTTGACGGAGCTGCCGCTGACTAACCCCAACCCTAGCCCTGCCAGTCCAAACCACCCTATCGATCGCTGTTAGCCCAAACAATATTCCGAGTATTCCGAGTATTGTATCATGTGCCATTCGTACTGTAGTGTTGCTCCAAAAGCTGCGACACGTTCGCCGCTAGACCTCCTCCTCGTCCATGTTTAAGCCACACGATAGGGCAGACCAGAGTTAAACGGGCAACACGAATCTGGGAACAACATAAAAAAATTATTGGCATAACTATTCACTAACACCTTTACCACATTGAACAGGACGATAAATCCGAGTGAACCTGCCCGTACTCGCCCCAGCAAGGCCGCCCTTCCCGGTGGAAGCGTGAGCAACCTTTATCAACCCGCCGTTTAGCCCCATGATTACCAGGCCATCCTCGTGGAACCCCATGAGATCGTTTACATACAATCTTCAGTACCATGCCGCTAGACCCCTTGCCCTGAACTCATTGGAAAGTGCCAAACACGGCGGACGATAAAAATACTTAAACTTCAGACACCGGGAAAAACTGGGACTCCTTACGAGCTTTTCCCTTGTTTGGTACCGGTACCCTTCCTATTAATATCTTCTCCCTACGCAACATTAGTATCGATGGCATATTCGAACGAACCCCTCTGCACGGCCTGTCACTATCTTGCCGCCCGGACACATTACAGGCAATTTTTGTTCGCCGCCTTTCAAACACTGCAGCGCCGAAATAATAGCTGAGGCCATTCCTGACGCGCCTAACAAACTCCTGGCAACCCTACGTCGTCCCTGCATTTCCAACGTGTTGGCAAACGACAGGTACACCTCATCATCTCAAACAAAGGCTCTACTTCTATAGACACACCTGCGCCCAGGCTAAGCTATCATTTCATACGGGCTATGATCGGAGCCTGAAGACAAAGTGGTGTTCTTCTGCTTCATCCCCAGCTTGCGGCTACTTGAATGGAGCTATCTCCCGAGGCTGCCCGACGTTGACCAGAAAACACATAGCAGGTACCAGGTATCAGTTAGGCAACGACATACAAGCGCCCTTCCACAAAGGGACTCCGTAAGAAGTACGAAGAGGGTAGCTGAAAATTCGATTGCCCCTTAGTATATTCTTGTCTGCGCGGGTAACACATATCCTACCAGGTACCCTGAGGTCGGCATTACAAAGGGTCCAAGTGCATGAGGAGTTTATGAACAGGCAGCCTTCGCTTTGATGCCTTCACAGGCACGATGAACGGCAACGCAAGGCACCAACACTATACCGTTCGAGAGCCAGTGCAAAGCCCACAATAATCCCAACTGCCTAGACCCAGAGAGTCTAGAAACACAAACACCAATCAACCCTTGTCAGATTTGTTTATTGCATCAATCCAAGCCTTCTCGTGCCCTTTCAGCACCCACTGAGCCTCTCCATCTCCAGAGCGCGCCTGCACCTTTGTCATCACGTCTCCGAAATAAACGAACTCGGAGTTTCTGGGAGGGCCGTTGCCTTTCCTGTGTGCCTTTTTGAAGGCGGTGCTATCCTTCAAGTGAGCAGTGTCCTTCATCTCGTGGACAAAGGTCCGCAGGATTTCGTATGCATTTCCCTTGAGCGCTTTGACCTTAAATGTTGGAAGGCCGTACACCGACGGTACACCGGGGAAATACGTTAGTTGGCAGCATCTCGTGATGGTGGTTGGTTACAGTTAGTGAAATTTCAACATCCCCCAATGAGCAGGTTGTATATTGGACCATAACAACTTACTTGCATCTACGAACTCGAACAACGTGCGGCATAGATGTCCTGGGAAAATAGAGTGTCAATGCAGCCACGATACCTCTTCGCGTGGGGTCTCCACTGGCCCATTGCCGTGGTCGTGAAGCACAAACCCTTCCAAACGTTGCTCTATCCTGGACAAAACAGCTCCGAAGGCCTCTTCCCTGACAGCGCCAGCGGAGGTGGCCGGGAGCTGGGCCACCAACACTGCAGCCAGCGTTGAGCACGTCACTTGAAGGGTGAGCTTTGCAACGTCAGCCGTCATGCGCACCCATTGGCGGAAGCGCTGAATATCGTATCCGCGGCCGTTATGCCCGCAAGGAACGAGCTGGTGAGTGTGAGCACATACCAGGAAAATCCGCATCTTCTTTTTCCAAACGCCCTTCCCCGCTTTGAAATCGCTTTCGATCCACTCTTCGAGCTTTTTCATCCACGCCTTCGGACCCCGCAACTCCTCCGTGAGGCCGTGGGTCTCGCCATAGTCACCAGGCAAAACGCATGCTTGGCGAAGGGTGTCGACCTTATCTCCCCGTACGGCCATTAGCATTGCCACCACCACGTCGAGTGTCCTCATTACACCGTTGTCAGCAGCCACCTTATCTGCCACCATTTCCGACACCTTCGCTTCCAGTCCACCCAGCTTTGCCTCCAGCCCACCCGATCGCTGCAGCATTTCTTCTACGGAGCGTTGAAGAGTTTCCCATTCCTGGCGTGGCGCGTCTTCCTCGCGAAGATCAATGGCAGCTGCAGTACCAGAAGAACGGAGTACGCTTCCCAGGCATTCTTTCATTCGGTTCAGGAGCGACTCCTCAGCGGCCTTTAGCTGCTGAGATAAGAACGTCTCAGATTGAAGGTCTTGCGATTCCTGTTTGTGGCAAACGGAGAGATATGGTGTGCAGAGGACAGCTGCTTCTCAGGCGAAGTGGTAGGGAGCACGTCTACCTCGCATACCCCCGCCCGCGAAACGAACAACCACACATCACTACTCTTGCCGGTGCGCTTTTAAGTAACAGGTCTTCCAGAAGATCATTTTACCTTCTACCGGGAATCGGAAGGATGCATGCCACGTTTCATTTTCTATTGGCACTGCCCGTGCCGAAAATAGGACGTCGTTAACAAAGCCAACAAAGCAAACATCTTCCTTGCAGCTGTAGGAAAACGCTCCTGGAAAACTACTGTAGTTTCAATTGACCTGCTACGCGCACATCTGGTTGTGAAAAACAGGTGTGCACTCCGCTCTCACCACCGGACGAAGGGCGGCGTACTTGCGCTGAACACTGACGAAGCTGATATTCATCTCGTGGAACACCACACCTGCACCAGAGGACGACGCATCAGTAGACGATAGGATTGAGGGGGCGGGGGCAGGGGTTGAAATACGCCCACCTTCTGAACGTTAAGCAGGGCCACGAACATATCTTGGTTCTCCGTGCGGAGAGAATATCATCCTCGATAGGTACGAATCGTCAAACAATTTCACCGTAGCCCCTGAGAGAGCAAGACAGCTAACAGCTAACAGGTAACCCTAAAATATGGGTACAAGCGGAGCTGAGACCTTCTGAAACAGCCCGCCGAGGACGGCCAAAAGGGTACTCCGACATTTAAAGCAGTAGAGACGGCACTTCCAGCAAGCAGAACAACCGCTGTGCCAGGAGACAGAAAAGGAAACGGAAATAGAACCAGGCACACACATCTGGCTTGTCGAACGTCCATCATCCGAAGAAGTTCAACGGCCGCCGCCCCGATCCCTCCGGTCTCGCTACTGCATCGGCTGCACCCACGACCCTGCAGAAGTTGCTCGTCTCGGTCACTAGCCTGGTGGGTGCAAAATCGTGCATCGGCGTCAGTGGACCTTTGACTTCACACGAAATGAGCGCTTTAGCAAGCGGGAAAAGTGGCTCGCCGCCCCTACCTGTACCCCATACTGGCAGGGGGCTGCTTCACAACGGGTGACCAATGCAACGATCGTGATCGACACGGACCTATGGCCTACAAAAAACCACAACATTTTTCTCCAACCGCTGCGGCGAATTTAGGTGCCGGAGAGTGCATTGTATATTGGTCCCATGAATGTTCTTGAACGCGAACGACTACCTCGCCGGGGGGCTAGGCTTTGGTTTTGTTTGGTCTGAATCGCCACTTTTAATTTCCAGCTCATTTGGTGCAGTAGGGGATTTTACCCTCAGCGGCCTTCCGAGCAAGCCGTCACGCCTGATAGGGGCCCTCAATACCCCCCCCCCCCGTTACCTGCTCTCATTTTATCACACCTAGGGTTCAGCATTCCCACTCCTCGTCGATTTGCATCGAATGTGGCCAA